>CAMZMU010000106.1:38972247-39133929 GCA_947311845.1 Poa pratensis
GCAAGCAAGTGCAACTTCAGAATTTTCAACAAAAAGAGATGAGACCTAAATATTATTGATATATATGAAATCATGTCTCCCTCTCTCATAAAAACTTTCAGTAGCATCATTGATAAACTCAACAAAAATATCTATCACATGAAACATTCTTATCAATGATCTCATATGCATAAAAGTATCATTACTCTCCACAAAGAATAAACAGTTTCATTAGAGAATAGTGAAGAAAACATTCATAATAATCATTGTAATCATCATCAAATATAGAGGCTATCATAATCACAATAAACTTTATACTCAATAGTGGGTGGACTGAAAATATCATATATTCATCATCATAAAAGGGAGACATAGTATCATTAAACAAGTTAAAGAATCTCCCAAGCTTAGATGATTGCAAGAATAAAACAAGTCAAAGAACCTCCACAAGATTAGTCTAGTGCACACAAGAAAGAAACTTAAGCGCTACGCTCCCCGGCAACGGCGCCAGAAAAGTACTTGATAACCCCAAGAGCAAGGATCACTGAGCACTCTCAATGTGGAAGTAAGGTATCCCCAAGAGGAAGGAAAAGTTATGATGACGTGAACACACGTTCGTTGGGAGACCCCAAGAGGAAGGTATGATGTAGTCAGCAGCAAGTTTTCCCTCAGAAAGAAACCAAGGTTATCGAACCAGTAGGAGCAGCAACTCTTCAGAAGGTTGTCAACGGCGCCAGAAAAATAGTGTCGCAGGGAGTCTGGACTGTTGACGTGGAATCTGCACACAACACAATCAAACTACTTTGCCCCAACGAAACAGTGAGGTTGTCAATCTCACTGGCTTGCTGAAAACAAAGGATTAAACGTATGGTGTGGAAAATGAGTATTAAATTGCAGAGAATGAAAAAGGAACAGTTTGTGGTTGTTTAATCAGTGTAAAAGAATGGACCGGGGTCCACAGTTCACTAGTGGTGTCTCTCCATAAAAGATAACTAACATGTTGGGTGAACAAATTACAGCTGGGCAATTGACGAATAGTGAGCGCATGACAATGCATATACATGACATGTTGACTACTATGATATTTAATTGGGCATTACGACATAATACATAGATCGTTATCCAACAGCATCTATGACTAATAATCCACCGCCGGGTTGTCATCCGAGTCCCCTTGGTATTAAGTTGCAAGCAACGGATAATTGCATTAAGTAAAGTGCGTAATGTAAACAAACACATATGCCGTGGACATAGCATCGTTAGGTTATCCCTAGTGGCAACAGCACATCCACAACCTTAGAACTTTCTGTCACTGTCCCAGGTTAAACGGAGACATGAACCCACTATCTAGCATAAATACTCTCTCTTGGAGTTACAAGCATCTACTTGGCCAAAGCATCTACGAGTAACGGAAAGCATGCAAGATCTTAAATAACATATAAGATAGATTGATAATCAACTTGACATAATATTCAATATTCATCGGATCCCAGCAAACACAACATGTAGCATTACAATAATATGATCTTGATCATGTAGGGCAGCTCACAAGATCTAAACATGATGGCACAAAGTGGAGAGACAACCATCTAGCTACTGCTATGGACCCGTAGTCCAAGGATGAACTACTCACGCATCACTCCGGAGGCAGGCATGGCGATGTAGAAGCCTCCGGTGACGATTCCCCTCTCCGGCAGGGTGCCGGGAAGAGGTTCTGAACCCTCCCGAGCTAGGGTTGACGACGGCGGCGTCTCTGGAACTTTTCGTGGATATTTGCTCAGGTACTTAGGGTTTTCGCGTCGGGGGAATAAGTAGGCGAAAGGGCGGCGGCTGGAGACCCCCGAGGGGCCCACACCACCCAGGGCGCGGCAGAGGGGGGCCCGCCCTGGCGTGTGGGGCCCCGTGGCCTCCTCTCCGTGCTCTTGCTCCGTCAGTGTGTTCTGGAAAATAGGGACCCCCGTGTAGTTTCGTCCAATTCCGAGAATATTTCCAGACTAGCTTTTCTGGAATACAAAAACAGCAGAAAACAGGAACTGGCACTTCGGCATCTTGTTAATAGGTTAGTCCCAAAAAATGTATAAAAGTGATATAAAGTAGATGCAAAACATGTAGCAATTGGTATAAAACAAGCATGGAACATCAAAAATTATAGATACGTTTGAGACGTATCAGCATCCCCAAGCTTAGTTCCTACTCGTCCTCGAGTAGGTAAACGATAAAAACAAATAATTTTTGAGGTGACATGCTACTATCATAATCTTGATCATATAATATTGCAAGGCACATGTAAATGAATGAAGTGATCCAAGTCAATGGTCTATAATTTGCTACAAATAGATAATGAGTAAACAATGAATCACACAAGCTAAACGTTTTCATGAATAGTACTTTCGAGACAAGCATCAAACAGTTTTGCATAAGTGTTAACTCATAAAGCAATAGTTTCTAATAAAAGGTATTTAATCAACACAAAGGAAGAATTTAGTTTCAGCATTTGCTTCAACTTTCAACATATTTATCTCATGGATATTGTCAACACAAAGTAGTATAACAAGTCCAATACATTGCATATAACGCATGTTGTAACAAAGTTGACACTAGTGTTTGCTTGTGGAAGACAGAAAGAATAGGAAAACTGACTCAACATAAAAGTAAAAGAAAGGCCCTTCGCAGAGGGAAGCAGGGATTAAATCATGTGCTAGAGCTTTTAGGTTTTTGAAAGCATATAGAGATTGCATAAAATATTTGATACTCCTCCCAACCTTGCTAACACAAGCCATGGCTAACCGAATCCTCGGGTGCCTTCCATCAATCACATACCATGGAGGAGTATCTATTTTTGAGAGGTGTTTGTTAATTGTCAACGAATGGTAGCGGGTGAGAACAGTATTCTACCTGTCGAACGGACTTTTAAGAGCGGCTCCCATGAAGGACGTTATTTCTACCAGCAAGGCAGATCATCCCTCTTTCTCTTTGGTTTACACACATTCAGGTATTTCACTGTTTGTCATTGCTTACTGATGAATCAGGGCAAAAGTGTGAAGAGAATTAATTGGTTAAAGTTGTAATTAATTGGGACTGGGCACCCCGTTGCCAGCTCTTTTTGCAAGTTATTGGATAAGCGGATGTATATGCCACTAGTCCAGGTGTAAAAGTCCACTCGACAAATAGAATAAAGAATAACCACACTAATTCCTCATGAGCTAGTAAACATTGACACAAAAAGGGAATAATAACATTTTGAATAATTTAAAGGTAGCACATGAAAAATTTACTTGGAGTGGCAAGGAAATACCACATATAGGTAGTTATGGTGGACACAAATGGCATGGATTTTGGCTCAAGGATTTGGATGCACGAGAAGCATTCCCTCTCAGTACAGAGTTTAGGCTAGCAAGGTTATGTAAGCAAACAAGAATATCAACCCGTACACCAAGTTTTATATGACAAACATATTGCAAACGTTATAAGACTTCATACCGTCTTCCTTGTTAACCAAACCCTGTTATTAGAAAATATCTAGACCTTAGAGGTACCACCGATGCAAACCAAATTTTCAACAAGCTTTACGGTAGTTCTTCACTAATAGGCTTAACTCATGTGATGCACAATTTAATCATGATCTACTTGTTAACTCAAAACAATTGACAAGCATCAAGTTATCCATTTTAGTGATCTACAAGATTAAGCAAGTTTTTCCTTATACCAATTACCACATGCAACATTTTCTGAACCAACCAAACACCAATCAATTTATTTCATCAACTCTCCAAACAAATATAAGTGAAGCAAGAGAGTACTTTCTACAAAAGAAAGCTAATAGCTCTGACAAGAGATACATGAAAACAAGAGCTAAAAGCTGAACAGCGCTAGATATGAATACTCAACAAATATAAGTGAAGAATAGGAGTATTCTCATGAAAAAGCGGAGCGTGTCTCTCTCCCAATCAAGAATGCTAGGGTCCAGTCAAGCTTTATTGAAAATAAAAGTGCAATACTGAAAATAAAAAGCACACAGACGCTCCAAGAAAAGCACATATGATGTGAAAGAATTAAAATATAGTTTCACTAGAGATGACCTGATAATTTTGACGATGAAGAAGGGGATGCCTTGGGCATCCCCAAGCTTAGACGCTTGAGTCTTCTTGAAATATGCTGGGGAGATCCATGGGAGCCTCCCCAAGCTTAAGCTCTTCACTCTTCTTGATCCTATTATATCATCCTTCTCTCTTGACCCTTGAAAACTTCCGTCACACCAAACTCAAAGTAGATCTCATTAGAGGGTTAGTGCATAATCAAAAATTCACATGTTCTGTAAAGACGCAATATGATTTGTTACTTTAAACATTAGCTACAGCCACTGATGTTATGTGAAGCTCTTCCACCCAAAAAAGAATTTCACTCAACACTAGTAAAAGAGAGAATGCGAAAAATAAAAAGGCATAATCTGTCTAAAACAGAACAGTCCGCAAAGACGAATTTTTTCGAGGCACTTACGACGCTCAGATCGAGAAACTCTGAACTAATGAAAGTTTCAGACATTCATAAAGATTACGCACAAAAATTTCAGATTTTTAACAATCTGGTGATTTTAGGAATTTCGTACAGTGAACAGCAAAAATCTGTTTCTGCGCAGCAATCAAAATTAAGCATCATCTTATCATTAGAGGCTACTCTTGGCACAACAATGCGAGAAAATAAAGATACAAAGGAGTTGCTACAGAAGTAAACAAACTCCTTGACTCAATAAAAGAAAAATTGCAGAAAAATAAAATGGGTTGCCTCCCATAAGCGCTTTTCTTTAACGCCTTTTAGCTAGGCACAAAGCATGCATCAAGTATTACCAAGTGAAGAAGCATCAACATTGTAGTTTGTTCGAACAATAGAATCATAAGGTGGCTTAATCTTCTTCCTAGGAAAGTGTTCCATACCTTTCTTGAGAGGAAATTGATATTTTATATTCCCTTCTTTCATATCAATAATAGCACCTACAGTCCTAAGAAAAGGTCTTCCCAACACAATAGGGCATGATGGATTGCACTCAATATCCAAGACAATAAAATCAACGGGGACATAATTGTTGTTAACCATGATAAGAACATCATCAATTCTTCCCAAAGGTTTTTTAATAGTAGAATCAACAAGGTGAACATCCAAGTAACAATTTTCCAAAGGTGCTAAATCAAGCATATCATATAATCTTTTAGGCATAACAGAAATACTAGCACCAAGGTCACACAAAGCATTGCAATCAAAGTCATTCAATTTCAATTTAATGATGGGCTCCCAACCATCTTCTAACTTCCTAGGGATAGAAGCTTCATGTTTAATTTCTCTTCCCTAACTTGCATGAGCATTAGTAATATGTTTAGTAAAAGCCATGTTTATAGCACTAGCATTAGGACTTCTAGCTAGCTTTTGCAAGAACTTAATTACTTCAGAAATATTGCAACCATCAAAATCAAAGTCATTATCATCAAAAGTAATGGAATTATTCTCTTCCTTATTGCTAGAAATTTCAGCATCTTTATCAAGGACAGTTTCAGAGTTATCAGGCAATTTAGGACATTTTGCAATAGAAGTGGAAACATTACCAACACCAACTATCTTGCCATTAATGGTAGGAGGTTTGTTAACACTTGAGTTTGAAATTTTCAGAAGTAGTAATAGTATAAACTCTAGCAATATTGTTCTTTCTAGCAATTTCATCCTCTCTTTCCCATCTAGCATGCAATTCAGCTAACATCCTCACATTGTTATCAATTTTAACTTGTATAGCATTGAGAGTTTTGCTCTCTTTAACATCATGAGGCATGTTCTTTAGTTTCAATAAGTCAACATCAAGAGCAAGACTATCAACTTTAGAGGAAAGCACATCAATTTTCCCAAATTTCTCCTCAACAGTTTTATTGAAAGCAGTTTGTGTACTAATAAAATCCTTAAGCATAACTTCAAGATCAGAGGGTACACTCTTATTATTATTGTAGGAGTTACTATAGGAATTTCCATAACCATTGCCACTATTAGAAGGATAGGGCCTATAATTGCTATTACCAAAATTATTCCTATAAGCATTGTTGTTGAAATTATTATTTTTAATGAAGTTCACATCAACATGCTCTTCTTGAGCAACCAAAGAAGCTAAAGGAACATTATTTGGATCAACATGTGTTTGACCATTTGCAAGCATAGACATAATAGTATCAATTTTGGCACTCAAGGAGGAGGTTTCCTCAACAGAATTTACCTTCTTACCTGTTGGAGCTCTCTCGGTGTGCCACTCAGAATAATTAATCATCATATCATCAAGAAGCTTTGTTGCAGCACCCAAAGTGATGGACATAAAGGTACCTCCAGCGGCCGAATCCAATAAATTCCTCGAAGAAAAATTTAATCCTGCATAGAAGGTTTGGATGATCATCCAAGTAGTCAGTCCATGAGTGGGACAATTTTTAACCAATGATTTCATTCTCTCCCATGCTTGAGCAACATGTTCATTATCAAATTGCTTAAAATTCATTATGCTACTTCTCAAAGAAATAATCTTAGCAGGAGGATAATATTTTCCAATAAAAGCATCTTTGCATTTAGTCCATGAATCAATACTATTTCTAGGCAAAGATAGCAACCATTCTTTAGCACGTCCTCTCAAGGAGAAAGGAAAAAGTTTCAGTTTAATAATATCACCATCTACTTCCTTGAGCTTTTGCATTTCACAAAGTTCAACAAAGTTATTAAGGTGAACAGCAGCATCATCAGTACTAACACCAGAAAATTGCTCTTTCATAACAAGATTTAAAAGTGCAGGTTTAATTTCATAAAATTCTGCTGAAGCAGCAGGTGGAGCAATAGGTGTGCATATGAAATCATTGTTGTTCGTGCTAGTGAAATCACACAACTTAGTGTTCTCAGGAGTACTCATTTTAGCAGAAATAAAAACAGTACAGAAAATAACTTGAAAGTAAACTAGATGCAAGTAACTAATTTTTTTGTGTTTTTGATAATTGAAAGCAAACAAGATAAAATAAAATAAACTAAGCAAGACAAAAACAAAGTAAAGAGATTGGAAGCGTGAAACTCCCCTTGCAGAAGACTGCTGTCTCCCCGGCAACGGCGCCAGAAAAATAGCGTTGACGGGAGATAGGAGTCTGCTGAAGAACTTCTACTCCCCGGCAACGGCGCCAGAAAAATAGCTTGATGACGTGAAACACACGTTCGTTGGGAGACCCCAAGAGGAAGGTATGATGTAGTCAGCAGCAAGTTTTCCCTCAGAAAGAAACCAAGGTTATCGAACCAGTAGGAGCAGCAACTCTTCAGAAGGTTGTCAACGGCGCCAGAAAAATAGTGTGAGGGAGTCTGGACTGTTGACGTGGAATCTGCACACAACACAATCAAACTACTTTGCCCCAACGAAACAGTGAGGTTGTCAATCTCACTGGCTTGCTGAAAACAAAGGATTAAACGTATGGTGTGGAAAATGAGTATTAAATTGCAGAGAATGAAAAAGGAACAGTTTGCAGTTTGTGGTTGTTTAATCAGTGTAAAAGAATGGACCGGGGTCCACAGTTCACTAGTGGTGTCTCTCCATAAAAGATAACTAACATGTTGGGTGAACAAATTACAGCTGGGCAATTGACGAATAGTGAGCGCATGACAATGCATATACATGACATGTTGACTACTATGATATTTAATTGGGCATTACGACATAATACATAGATCGTTATCCAACAGCATCTATGACTAATAATCCACCGCCGGGTTGTCATCCGAGTCCCCCGTTGGTATTAAGTTGCAAGCAACGGATAATTGCATTAAGTAAAGTGCGTAATGTAAACAAACACATATGCCGTGGACATAGCATCGTTAGGTTATCCCTAGTGGCAACAGCACATCCACAACCTTAGAACTTTCTGTCACTGTCCCAGGTTAAACGGAGACATGAACCCACTATCTAGCATAAATACTCTCTCTTGGAGTTACAAGCATCTACTTGGCCAAAGCATCTACGAGTAACGGAAAGCATGCAAGATCTTAAATAACATATAAGATAGATTGATAATCAACTTGACATAATATTCAATATTCATCGGATCCCAGCAAACACAACATGTAGCATTACAATAATATGATCTTGATCATGTAGGGCAGCTCACAAGATCTAAACATGATGGCACAAAGTGGAGAGACAACCATCTAGCTACTGCTATGGACCCGTAGTCCAAGGATGAACTACTCACGCATCACTCCGGAGGCAGGCATGGCGATGTAGAAGCCTCCGGTGACGATTCCCCTCTCCGGCAGGGTGCCGGGAAGAGGTTCTGAACCCTCCCGAGCTAGGGTTGACGACGGCGGCGTCTCTGGAACTTTTCGTGGATATTTGCTCAGGTACTTAGGGTTTTCGCGTCGGGGGGAATAAGTAGGCGAAAGGGCGGCGGCTGGAGACCCGAGGGGCCCACACCACCCCAGGGCGCGGCAGAGGGGGGCCCGGCCCTGGCGTGTGGGGCCCGTGGCTCCTCTCCGTCGCTCTTCGCTCCGTCAGGTGTGTTCTGGAAAATAGGGACCCCGTGTAGTTTCGTCCAATTCCGAGAATATTTCCAGACTAGCTTTTCTGGAATACAAAAACAGCAGAAAACAGGAACTGGCACTTCGGCATCTTGTTAATAGGTTAGTCCCAAAAAATGTATAAAAGTGATATAAAGTAGATGCAAAACATGTAGCAATTGGTATAAAACAAGCATGGAACATCAAAAATTATAGATACGTTTGAGACGTATCATTATCTATTCCCTACAACTAAAGTATCACAAGTTTTAGTTGATTATGCACTAAACAAGTTTAGAGAACAAGATGGTTGGTTTGATGGATGTAAAAGTGTCCCAATCCTCTTTCTTTGCAAGAGGACAAGACAAAGGTAGTAGCAAGTGAAAGCTCTCAAAGAGAGAAAGCCCAATCCTCTATGTAGTAAGAGGACAAGCTCAAGTGTGTGTTTTTATAGGAACAATGGACATGGTTCATGGGTTCACTTAATACTCTCTCTCTCTCATCTACGGTGATCATCATGTTATAGATAAAGTACACACAATTGTCATGTTTTAATGATAGCTTTTTATGACGGCTATATGTCCTAAAACACATAGTTGAAAGAAATACTCATTTGTTTTGCTAGGTCACCCCTCGTAGGCTAGCGTGGTTTCTCTCACTCCCACATCATACTCTTTCTTTTTACCCCCAGATAAAGGATGTTGGGCGGTGCTGTGTCTCTCAATACCTATGCCGTGTCACATCGGCCATCCCGTACCCCATACATCATACTTTCAAAGTATGACAAATCACAAAAGCTCCAACACAACGTAAATGCATAACAAATCATCTCACACCACAATATTTCACCACAAAGGTATTACATAGATGACCGTAATCATGTTCAACAGCTCATACGGTACTAATTAGTGAAGCTCAAGAGAGAGGAGAGATACAAAAGTTACCACCACAAACCCTAGTCCAGGGGGTGGACTACTCCCCCTTCATCATGGTGATGATGGTGGAGAAGTTCTTGCTGTAGATGTTGATGATGAACACGCCGAGGGGGGTGGAGCCCTCCGGAGGCGATTCCGACGGCGTTTCCCCCCTCCGATCTTCTCCGGCGTCAGCCTTCTGTCTCTCTGTTTCGTGGTTTTGTGTTTTCTCCGCCGCCTCCTTTCGCGAAACGCCAGGGGACCTTTTTTATAGGCGTTTTTAGGTCAAGACGGAGTCGGTGGATGAAAGATCGACGGCCACGGAGCTCCGAGGTGGAAACGAGCTGGGCCCACGCGGCCATGTACTTTAGGCCGCGTGGGACCCTCCCATTTCCAGCCTGTTGGGCTTCTGGTCTTCAGTTTAAGCCCATCGCGTTCGTCTCGAAATTCTGAACCGTGCTCTCTGACCTTGCCCTTTTTGGAGTCCCGAAGCTCCCGGAAAGTCTGAAACACTAAAAAAGACGTTTTCTGGAAAACAGAGTTAATTCCAAATAAATGGGAAACTGTGAATTATCCCCAAAATCATTATAAAACATGAATATAACCCTTATATGATGCAAATATGATTGGAATATAAGCAATTAAAGTGCAAAGTTCATGTATGCATTTTACATGCATCAGCAGACCGACATCCTCGTTCTCGGTCCTTAGATAATTCTGGCAGAAGGAGATGCACTCGTAGGTTAAAAATCCCTTGGCCATGCTTGCGTCTGGACGGGCCCTGTTGCGAACGTATCCTTTCATGACACCGTTCTGCCTTTTGAACGGCATCATGTAGTGCAGGAACGTCGGACCGAGCTGCCTGATGTCATCAACGACATGGAGAAGGAGATGCACGCAGATATCAATGAATGCGGGCGGAAGTAAATCTCGAGCTCGCATAGTATCACCACGATCTCTTCCTCAAGCATGTCGAGCTGCTTCATGCCGATCGACTTCCTGCTGACGACGTCGATAAAGTTGCAAAGGGCAGACAACGTATCACGGACGTGCTCATCCATTAACCCTCGGATCGCAACGGCAAGTATCTGTGTCATCAGCACGTGACAATCGTGAGACTTCATGCCGGTGAACCTCTTCTTTGTTGCATCCAGATATCTGCTTATCTTCCCGAGTAACCGTGAGGAACTTTGACTCCTAGAAGGCACCTGAAAAACTGCTCGAGCTCCTCCGGACTCATACTGAAGCAGGCAGCGGGAAGCATCACCGTGTTCTTCTTTGCCCTTTTGCGGCGACCTTGAGTCCCTTCTGTCTGATCATCATCATCATCATCGTCGTCATCACTATCGGGGGCCTGAAGTTCTGTCCTGATGCCAAGCAATTTCAGATCGTATCTTGCTTTCGTCCCATCCTTGGTCTTATCCGACATGTGGCAAAGTGTGCCAAGCAGACTCTCGGTAACATTCTTCATAATGTGCATCATATCGAGCTATGTGGCGTCTTGAGGACCTTCCAGTACTCCAAGTCGTGGAAAACAGACCTCGCTTTCCATACACCCAGCAGTGGATCTACCTTCGTCGCTTCTTTCCCGGCGCTGGGCACTCCTTCCAGTTTTTCAAAAGCTCGTCGATTTCTGTGCCGCTCCTCGGGCACGGGCTCTTTCGGGCTCGTCTTTACCATTGAACAAATCACCGCGTTTTCTCCACGGGTGATCCATGCGAAGCCACCTTCGAGCCCCTGGGAACACGGTTTTCGAAGACCCGGGATCCCTTGTAGCTGGAGATGTGGGGTCTTATCCATGCACTTGACACATGCGCAAAATCCGTGACCTACCTGGGCCGATACATATGAGCAACCAGGATAGTCCTGCACCGTCGTGAACAACGCGGCTCTCATATCAAAATAATCAGCTGTGTAGGCATCCCACGTACGGGCTGGCGTCTCCCACAACGTGGCTAACTCCTCTTTCAACAGCCCGAGATACAGATATATGTCGATACCTGGTTGTTTCGGCCCCTGAATGAGAATACTCATGTGTATGTACCTTTGCTTCGTGCACAACCACGGGGGAAGGTTGTAAGGCCATACAAATACGGGCCAGGTGCTATGGGTGCTACTCTGGTTGCCGAACGGATTGAGTCCATCGGTGCTCATACCCAGCCTGACGTTCCTTGCGTCGCTCCCAAAATTTTCGAAGGCCGTGTCCAATTCTTCCCACTGGCTAGCATCTGAAGGGTGTGTCAGGATCTTTCCCTTCTCCGGATCTTCTTGGGGCTTCTCCCTTTCCGCATGCCATTGCATGAGCTTTGCTTCCTTAGGGTCTACGAAATACCGCTGCAGACGGGGAGTGATAGGAAAGTACCATACCACTTTTCGAGGAACTTCTTGTCCTTCCCACTCTTGTACCGTCCTTGGCCGCACACCGGACATGTGTATCTGTCCTTGTACTCGCCCCGATAAATTGCGCAATCATTGATGCAGGCGTGGTATTTAACGTGCGGTAGGTCAAGAGGGCACACGACTTCTTGGCATCCTCGATACTAGTTGGCAATGTGTTCCCCTCGGGAACACGATCGTGGAAGAATTTCATGTTCTTGTTGAAGCTCACGTCGGTCCATTTGTTTCCGTCTTCATCTCCAGAGCATCAAGCGTTACTTGCAAGCGCGTATCCTGTGGCCGGCACCCAGGATACAACGGAGTCTTCCCTATCTCCATTTGGCGCCAGCTTGGCTTTCTCTCTATCTGCAGCTCTGTCGTTGCTCGTCTCCTTGAGTAGCAGTTCTTGAACATGAGGGTCCTGCAAGGCCGAAATTAGCGAGGTCTGCGTGTTCGCGTCTTCTCCACCACCATCTACTCCTTCATCATGACCGTGTCCGCCGGCATCTCCTTCGTCACCATGATGATCTTGTTCGCCGCATCTCCTTCGTCATGATGATCATGTCCGCCGACATCTCCTTCGTCATGATCATGATGATCTTGTCCGCCGACATCTCCTTCGTCATGGTTGAAGCCTAACATGAAACCGCGCCTGAGCAGGTGATCCTCCAATTGTCCGGAATCAGGGTCGATCCAGCTCACGAGTTTACATTTTCGACACGGACATCTTATCTGGCGCCTGTTGCACCGAATCATGTCGCCTTCGCTTTTTCCTTGTATCTACTGATTCGACCGGAGCTCATCCTGACGACCATGGTTGCGGCCTACGCGGTATACATAGAGCACAAACAAGAGTATGTTAATTAGAACCGCAACATGCATGCACACACATTAGTTGGCCCATGCATTAGTCGCAATACCCCATATGCCCTATTTTAGCAAAGTCTCATGCCAAAATTCACAAAAAAAATCGGCATGACCTCTCCTAAAAGTAGGACATATGGAGTACCCGAATTTGCCGGAACAGAAGTTAATCGACGTTCCGACAAACTCAAGGGCCTCATGGGTACCTACAGACATTTCACAAATCATGTTGCCGGCAACATCCACATACACGACACCATGGTCGGAACACAAACAACCACGACACATATCCGGCCATACACACACCGTCGGCGCCACCAAACATGCATATGCATGTTCATCATCCATGTAGATCCATGTCTCACCTAGTAGATTCGGTGCCGAGACGTGACCGCGATCGATGAGAGAGCGTGTGATGTTGGAGAGAAACTAGTGGACAAAAAGAGATGTATTGGAGGCTCTCCTAAACCCTCACCAATAATCTATCAAACAAAATATGTTTAACTAAAAAAATGGAGAAAACTATGGGCAAAATAGGAGGGGAGGGAAGAGAAATACGAGCTAGGTGGAGGTGGAGGAGGAAGAGAAGAAGTAAATGGTGGTAGGTAGAGGGTTGCCACCTTTTTGTAGATCTGGAGGCAACATTCTGTGGCGCATGCATCATGGTGCGCCACAAAAACATGTCTTTCTGTGGCGCACCACCATGCCTGCGCCACAGAATGTTGCCCACTTAATTTATGGGGGGCCGCACCATGTTTTCTGTGGCGCACAATGCTGAATCCGCCACAGATAAATTACCAATGCAATCATTGGAGGGGGCCCCACCGAATTTCTGTGGCGCATCCATGCAGATGCGCCACAAAAAGGTCACCAGATATTTGTGATGGTGGGACCCACCATTTTTCTGTGGCGCACGCATGCACGTATGCGCCACAGTATTTTGTGGCGCATTAGGAGTGGTGCGCCACAGAACATTTTTTGTGGCGCATGGTAGGTTTGGTGCGCCACAGATAGGGAATCCACAGAAAGGCACTTCCCTACTAGTGTCCCTTGGAACGTGTCAGCCGTTCTTTTAGAACTAAGTTTTCGGTCGCTATAAGTTTCGTGCACGCATACTCACGCAATCAAACACTTCAAATTTGCAGCCATGGGTGAAGGGTATGCGTTCTCCTAACCAAAGAAAAAAGAGAAGGTGAAGATTTTTTGCTGGTAATACATGTACTACCAAACCTGCCCGTGCGTCGCCACGGCGGACACATTTCAAGCTAATAAGGAAATAATCGATTACGCTCTTAAATTTACACAAAATAGATCACCAAGTTGGGAAGGTGAATGGCAACAACAGATTGCTGGGCCACATTTTTCTTGTTCCCATATCGTTCTAGCTGCATTTGATGCCCATTCCTGTAGTATTTCAATTTGGACAAAGAATGAAAGAAATTCTAATGCCCCAGTTATAGCTACTACAGTCTGTGGAACAATAATTAACCGTTTTGCTATTTCAGATAATGTAATTGTATTGGGTAAATGACTCCAATGGATCAGCTAATAAGCATAGCGAGTTAGAAGATATATTACATGTAGATTCGTTTGAATCTAGGAACGACGAATACAAAACGAACAAATTCCCCTACCATTTCATTCGAATCATACACAAAATCATGTAAATCTTCTAGCATATTTTATGAACAAATTTCATCACGGATGAACAAATTGTTCTGGAGCTCCAATATGAACACACTGAACAATAAATTAGCTCCACGATCGTGGAAAGCCAATGATTTTTAGTAATACATTGCAAGCTTCTCATCAAGATAATCTATTTGCTATAAAATGTGTGGACAGCCTGAATGGCTAAATCTTTAGATTACAAGCGTACTACTAAAATAAAATGAAGAAAAGGCTGGATGCATAGTGTATTTTCGTCCGTGCGTTAGCTTTGCTGTTACTGACGTACAGTGGAGGCTGCTACTTCGTCGCAAAAATGACTGAAAAGTGAGGAAAAAAAGAGAAGATAGGAAAGGATTATGGAGATTGGAGAGTTCAGTGGATTGTGGTGTGTGTGGTGTCGCGCCGTCACCTAGCCCATCACACGGGGGACTGGAATCAGCTCCCAGCGACCAGAGCGAGCTGCACCGCCGGCAAATCAAGCGGCCCATGGCCGAGAGAGCTCCACCCGACCAGATCGAGCGCGACCGCGGCCAGATCGATGGTCCCAGCCAGAACGAGCTCCACCGCCGCCAAATCAAGCCCTCATCCTTCAACGTATAATCGTTGTTGCCATCTTCACCCTCGGCCACCGCGTATGCCTCCATATGTTCCTCCGCACGCCGCCGGTTCACCGCCTCCTCCACCTTACAGCTGATTGGATCCTTGCTGAAGACGCTCATGTTGGACTCCTTGCCAAAGAAGATCGATCTGCTGCTATAGATGAGGATGAGCTGGGCCTCAGTTCCTGATCTTCGGTCAAAGCACGATGTCCGTGTGTAGGGAGAGCCGGAGAGGTGAACTGCCGCCGTATCCACAGGATGCAGGATCAGGGAAGTGCGGGGCGCCGCTTTGTTGGGGAAAAGCAGGTCGGGCGGCTGCGTTTACGCGTAGATCCGGCCGATTCGGTAACCTCCAGTAGGTGCAGGAGAAGAGAAGGCTAGGTTCAGTGCGTGATTTTTTGCTGGTGGTGGTAATGGAGCCGGCCGGTCCGTTGTTTGAATTGTCACCAACTCACCATGCATTTGATATAACGGCGTCAGCTCCGTTGCTAGGTCCGGTTCTCAATCGTGTGCTCTCTAT
The DNA here is from genome assembly GCA_947311845.1 of Poa pratensis. Classification (NCBI taxonomy): domain Eukaryota; kingdom Viridiplantae; phylum Streptophyta; class Magnoliopsida; order Poales; family Poaceae; genus Poa; species Poa pratensis. The sequence goes on from CAMZMU010000106.1 coordinate 38,987,715, forward strand.
AGTTGCTGCAATGGGATCCAATGGCTAGAGGAGGGTGCATAGGTACCCACCATGGTAGCCCACTATTTCCCATATACATATATATATATATATATATACTAGCAAACCTGCCCGTGCGTTGCCACGGGCGGACACATTTCAAGCTAATAAGGAGATAATCGATTACGCTCTTAAATTTACACAAATAGATCACCAAGTTGGGAAGGTGAATGGCAACAACAGATTGCTGTGCCACATTTTTCTTGTTCCCATATCGTTCTAGCTGCATTTGATGCCCATTCCTGTAGTATTTCAATTTGGACAAAGAATGAAAGAAATTCTAATGCCCCAGTTATAGCTACTACAGTCTGTGGAACAATAATTAACCGTTTTGCTATTTCAGATAATGTAATTGTATTGGGTAAATGACTCCAATGGATCAGCTAATAAGCATAGCGAGTTAGAAGATATATTACATGTAGATTCGTTTGAATCTAGGAACGACGAATACAAAACGAACAAATTCCCCTACCATTTCATTCGAATCATACACAAAATCATGTAAATCTTCTAGCATATTTTATGAACAAATTTCATCACGGATGAACAAATTGTTCTGGAGCTCCAATATGAACACACGTGAACAATAAATTAGCTCTACGATCGTGGAAAGCCAATGATTTTTAGTAATACATTGCAAGCTTCTCATCAAGATAATCTATTTGCTATAAATGTGTGGACAGCCTGAATGGCTAAATCTTTAGATTACAAGCGTACTACTAAAATGAAGAAAAGGCTGGATGCATAGTGTATTTTCGTCCGTGCGTTAGCTTTGCTGTTACTGACGTACAGTGGAGCTGCTACTTCGTCGCAAAAACGACTGAAAAGTGAGGAAAAAAAGAGAAGATAGGAAAGGATTATGGAGATTGGAGAGTTCAGTGGATTGTGGTGTGTGGCTGTCGCGCCGTCGCCTAGCCCATCACACGGGGGACTGGAATCAGCTCCCAGCGACCAGAGCGAGCTGCACCGCCGGCAAATCAAGCGGCCCGTGGCCGGAGAGAGCTCCACCCGGCCAGATCGAGCGCGACCGCGGCCAGATCGATGGTCCCAGCCAGAACGAGCTCCACCGCCGCCAAATCAAGCCCTCATCCTTCAACGTATAATCGTTGTTGCCATCTTCACCCTCGGCCACCGCGTACGCCTCCATATGTTCCTCCGCACGCCGCCGGTTCACCGCCTCCTCCGCCCTACAGCTGATTGGATCCTTGCTGAAGACGCTCATGTTGGACTCCTTGCCAAAGAAGATCGATCTGCTGCTATAGATGAGGATGAGATGGGCCTCAGTTCCTGATCTTCGGTCAAAGCACCACGTCCGTGTGGGGAGAGCCGGAGAGGTGAACTGCCGCCGTATCCACAGGATGCAGGATCAGGGAAGTGCGGGGCGCCGCTTTGTTGGGGAAAAGCAGGTCGGGCGGCTGCGTTTACGCGTAGATCTGGCCGATTCGGTAACCTCCAGTAGGTGCAGCAGGAGCGGAAGTCACGGGCCGTCGGCGGCGGCGACGGAGGTGTTCCGTGCGCGAGGAGCAGAGGAGAATACCCCAGGAAGAAGAACAGTTCGAGATAAGTTAGGAATCGTTATTTTGACTTGGCGGTGGCAGTACTGCAATACCTCACAAAACGCAGGGTAGAATAGGAAACTGAAAAACGTACCAACCATCACCTTAAGCCGTATTATATAGTAGAGATTATTAATAAAATAAAGATCAAGTTCCTAAAACACCGATTTTTACATAACTGAAAAGATATGAGAAATTTATATAAAAAACCAACGGTTGTCTCTCTCTTCGACACCACCGTATCAGCCACTAAAGGGAAAGTGGATAGATCACCTCTTCAGTCTAGCTCGACGAGGCTCCATCACTCATATGCAGCGTTATGGAGCTCCAAAACAGTTTGGCAGAGGCAAAACCATTGCTTTTGAAAGAATCAGACTGGAACAACACGACCTCGGACACGCCATCAAATTTCAGATCTGACACCCCGCACGACAACGTGGGAGTAGGGAATCAGAACTGGTAGACTCCAACCACGAACCCAACACAAGATACACCATATTATAGATGTTGCTAGCGCAAACTACCATATGTGCGTACTACTGAACGATATCTCGAGCTCTGCTCTTACGCTGGAGAGAACGTCGTTCGCAAGGACGAAGCCCAAGATCACAAGTCCACCCCAAAGATACCTCTGCTGCTACGTCATCCCTTGAACAGACTACCTTACAGATCTCTCTCCGACCACGGAGTAGAACACCACATCGGAGAAGAAACGGGAACAATTTTATTCATCGCCTCATCCTATTTGCCGAAGCCAATACCGTCGAGCGGCCGAAAACCTAAGCTACAGAGCGCCTAATCTAGAGCAACACTGGTTCGCACACACATGATCCGGCGACTCCCCCTCACCACCGGCGACCAGGAGGTAGTCATCGGAGGGAGCCGCCGGAAAACGGCAGCGGAAGGCCGAACCCTAAATCGCCGGAAAAACGTTTTGAAACAAGTCCAGATGTACGCAGACTGAATTGTAAAAGAAATCCTCCTCAAGCAATCGTATCCTTCCTCCATCACACCCACGGCGACCTACCATCTCCATCTCCATCTCCATCTCCATCTCCGGCCGGCCACAAAGAATTGCGCCGCCTCAGGATCCCGTCATCGTACGTCCAACTCGACTTCAAACTGCAACCTAAAAGGTTTGCCCCATCTTTTCCTCCTCTCGCTCCTAGGGATCCTGATCTTGACGTACGTCGGCGCTTTTCATGAAGCACTTGTGGATTCAGGACCTTGCCTATTTCTCCCCACACGCCATTTCAATCAACGGTCGGGCCTTCAACGTTTACAAGCAACTCTGTGTACTGCTAATTATCTAAACTATTCCTTTCTTCTTCTCTAGGCTGCAGGGAAGATGCAGACTGAGCGACCGGGTAAAAGAGAAAAGATCAGCATGACTACAGGTGAGGAGGCGTCGATTTCAACTTTTCTACTACTTCCTTCTCTGCACGCACGTACGATTTACTATAGCACTCCAACAGAACTGTGTTTTATATATGTAATGTTTCCTGAATCAGGAAAACTGATGCTGGTCAATCCTCTTGAGGAGGAATTTGGCTTCTCAAGTGATTCTGGTCAAGGTGTCTGGAGTCTGCTCAGTGAAGAAGTCGCAGAAAACATAGATGACTCTGTCGTATCGCTTGCTTCATTCCGCCCTGTAGGTGGTTATACAGGTTAGCTTTAGTTGCAGATTTCCCTATCCAATCGACATCACTCCATCCTGACTGAATATTTGAAATTACAATCTTGTTGCAGAAGATACATTGTACTTTGCATGCACGGGCATAATTATTGAGAGCAATAAAACCACTCTAAGGTTTCTGACTTCTCTGAGTTTGGTTAGATCTATCGATGGTGATGATGATAGCAACATCTTGCATGATTTGAGGGTTGGTGCTACCAATTTTTCTCTACTCTCTACCTTAGCTTGCTTATTATTTGGGATCATGCATTCTGCTGCTAACGGATGCTGCCTTCTTACTGCAGATTAGGGTGCGCTTTCCAGATAACTATCTTACCTTGGGATGGTTGGAATACTATGACTTAAAATACAATGTTGCTGTTGTCCGCACCCATCCCTTGTTTGTTTTTCGTGCAGCATGTCTAGATCATCAACGGCAATTTGGGTGTGATAGTCAAGTAGTTGCTGTAGGGCGTTGCTACAACACAGGAAAATTAATGGCCACAGCTGGGATGTTGACTGACAAGTGTAGTACCAATTATCGCCAGGAGCTTGCCATCTCCACATGTCAAATTACTATGGTGCACCCTTGATTTCTCTCCTTCTCGGCATAAAATGAATAGATGATGTCATGATATGAGTGGCTTAATATACCACTGTATGCACTCAACTATATCTTTGGGCCATTTAAAGTATCCTTTTTTTCCATTGTACAAACCTTTTTTTTTTTGACAGGGAGCTCGTGTACAAGATCAACAAGCAAAGAAGCACACACGCACGAACCGAGGCAAGAACAAACTCACACGCAGGGGCCGCAGAACCACCGAGCAGCACGCCGTCTTGAAACACCAGCAGCACGCCGCCGGAGCCGAAGAAGGCGGCCTCACCACGCCCCGGAGCAGCCAGCTCGAACAACCGCGTTGAGACGCCGCATGATCCATCTGACGCAAGCACCAGAATCTGGACGTTGAAGGAGCATCGGCTTCGAGCTGCCACCACGCCGCCATCGCCGCCTCGCGCCGGAGACGGAAACGACGGCACCACCCATCTTCCACTGCACCCACCACGGCCAACGACGAGGAAGATCGATCTGCCTGCAAACTCCCAGGAAAGTTAAGCAAAAGCACCGACCTCCACCGAAGTGGAGGCTGCCGAACCCCAAAAGCGAGACCTAGCGCCGCCACCACGGCCGCCAGCTCGAGGAAGAGCACGCCGCAACTCCGGAGAGCAGCGGCCGCGCCCGCGACGGCAGATCTGCCCTTGGCCTCCACCGGAGCACCGAAAGCAGAGGAGGGAGCCACCGCCGCCAAAAGCCTCTCCGGCCACGCCGCCCTCACCACAGCGCCGCCGGCAAGCCACCCACGCACACCTAGGCTATGTACACGGCGGGATCCGTCGATCCCCCGACCTCCCGCCGCCGGAGCGGCCGCGGAGGCGAGGAATCGGGCGGATCGCCGCCGGCGAGCTGGAGCGCACGGGATCGCCCAAAAAACTCCTCTGAACACTGTAGGTGGGGAACGGGAGGGGAGGGTCGGGGGCCCATTGTACAAACCTTGTTCTGCATTGCTAAATTCTTGTGCTTATCTGAGCCTCAATTTATTCTTTTGCTAGACTGGAGTTGGAGGGGCCCTCGTTGATTTTAATGGGGACTTTGTTGGGATGAACTTTTATGGTCTGCAAGAGACTCCGTTCCTACCAAGGGATAAAATTCTTCAACTCTTGATGCAGTTCAGGACAACACCCCTGTGCGGGTATGCCCTCTGTACGCATTTAGGAGCCACAGAATATCTGATTGGCTTATATATATTTCTTTGAACACTCTTCTACCCCGGTTATCCTCCCCTACTTGAGCCTACTAGTTTGTATGCACTTGGGACATGCATGCTTAGGAAAAATAACAATGATAGGAAGTCCTCTCCAGATTGCACATGATATAATAGTGGCCTCTTGCCTTTTATGGCTAATTTACTATAAGCATCACCTCTAAGCACACACCATGCTAGATAACAATAAGCATTGTCTGACCAAAGAAATTTCTGGATAACTGTAGCGCATCTAGGCTGCTTGTTGTCAGCTTATTGTTCAAGCTGGAGTTTCAAGGGAGGTAGCCACACATCAGCAAACATAGGAATGAATGTAGCACTGAACAATAATTTCACACATCAACAGCTGAGTTGGGTGGAAACAAATCCAAACTTCATTCCTGGCTGTACTAGGACCATGCTGAATGTATAACATTTTCTGAAATATTATAATGCCATTTGGTAGGTGGTCTGGATTTGAGAGCATCTGCCTTGATAACAAATTGATTGTTTGCTACATCTTAGCTGAACAAGTAGCAGTGTTACCTTAACACTTGCATCCATATATCCTGTATTTTCTACCTTTCTTGTAGTTTACCTGTACTTGATTAGGACTCTTGTGTCTATGTTGATCCTATTATACTTGTTTAAATGAAAACTAGTCAGAGTTCATTTAGTCTTGACATAATATATTGTCCATTTTTTCTGCTGTAGCTGAAATATTTAGTACCTTCTGGGTCCAATCCCTACTTTTTTTTCCCATCTTGCCACTGTTTAACACTTCAGTTTTTATATATTTTTTGTTTCATGCATACATTTGTATATATTTTTATATATGACCTATGTTTTACTTTTGTGGATTTGCTCATGAGTTTATCACATTTTGCTGGATGGATACCAGTAAGAAAATAGGTGATAGTAAAACTGAAAGAGGCGCGAGCAAGGCAGGAGAGACTCCTGAATGTCACATGTCCGACTTAGAAGGTCAAGAAAGCACACTCCCTCCCTAAAGACAGTTAAATTATGCACTCGGACAATTCATCATCAATGTTATATTTTGTTGATCATTTGTAGAATCCTCGCCAGCAGTAGCTTGTACTTGTTATCATACTATCATCTATTGTCTGTGCTAATTAGTTCATGGTAAGTGTATGGATATGCTATATGTGATACACATTTGTCCTGCATAGTGCTTTTTAGTGTTCTAAATTCTGCCTACTCGGTTATTCCTGATTCCATCTTTTCCATTTTAGGCAGCTCAAGCCAGGAGATGAAAAATAAGAAGCAGAAACCTTCCATATGTACTATCTGTGATCCAAAACATGATAAAGGTTGGGTCACTTCTAGTGTTACATGTTGATCATTGGTCACACATGGTTGCTAATTGCTTCACCTGTGGCACCAGCACTCGAGGATAAACTATTGAAGAGTCTGTATGAACTTGATCGGTGGCCGTATGACTGGGGTGGTGGTGAGTTGCTGCTTTCAGTTTCCTTCATTACTATTAACACATTGGTCATCAATCACTTTACCATGTTGTGCAGTACCCGTGGAGACTAGAATAGATTATTATAGGTCCCGTGGTTACCCCTTACCAGTTTTGGAGGATCGTGAGTTCTTTCTTTTCTTTTATGATTACTCTTTTTTGTTGCACATTTGACTACTCTTTCCAGCACTTACCCAACTGCCATGTTTCTGTAATCAGATGGCATGGTTTTGCGCTATAAATTTGAGGAGGAATTTAATGAAGATACCTGGAGCGAACTCACAAAAACAGTAGCTTCAAATATGTCTCGAAGTGTTGTCTCACTAGCTTCATACAGTGGTAAACTGGTAATTGTACTCATTATAAGCTCATTACTTTCAGTATTACTGTTTTTTCTATTTCTTCACTAACTGTTGATAGGGCTGCATGGAAATCAGCAATCCATTGCCCGAACCTTGATTTGATCTTTTGTCTTTTTTGTTTTCTTTTACGTTTTCACAAGTTTTTCTATGTGAGTTTCATATCTAGCCTATCCCAACTTGCTTGGGATAAAAGGTTTAGTTGTTGTTGTTGTATCACTAACTGATGATCTTAATTATTACTTATGTAGGAGGGGCAAGGCTTTTTGCGTGCACAGGTGTATCCATAGACCGCAACGGGTCCACCACAAGAGTTCTTACCTCGGGAAGTTTGGTTAGAAGTTCCATCGATGAAAGCAAGGTTGCTGATCACTTAGAGGTTGTTATTATGCTAATAATGGATTTAAATACCCCTTTGACTTGTTCATTGGAATACTTGTTTACTCTGGCTGTATCATTATATGTAGATTAAGTGTGCCTTCCAGATAAGCGACTTGTCCCAGGGACGCTGCAACATTACAATCTGCAATATAATGTCGCTGTCATCATCATCGAGAAATTTCGCTGTACCCGGACAGCAAACATCGACAATAATGTGAAAACAGGCACTCTTTCAGAGGTTTTAGCCATAGGGCGTGTATATGAATCAGGCAAATTAATGGCTGCAAGTGGGACATTGATTGAAAAAAAGAGTGAAGTCAAGTGCGAATAGCTTAAGATTTCCACTTGTGAAATCACCAAGGTATCCTGTGTTAATTTCTACTATATTTTATGTGTATGGTGTAAATGAATATTTGCAACATAATATGAGGAATTTGATCCATCAACACATATCTGTATAGCTTATGAATATCATCCTTTCCTGCTGATTATTATGTTGTGTTTTAGGCTGGGATTGGAGGGCCTCTTATTGACTTTAACGGGAACTTTATTGGTATGAACTTTTTTGGCTTGGAAGATACTCCATACATGCCAAAGGATATAATTCTGGAACTCCTGAAGAATTGTGATTCAGAAGGGTATATTTTCTATAGCTATGTAGCTTTTTGTGTAGCATGCAAGTGTTTTTCATGTGCATACCATTCAGGCTTGAGTGAATGGCACTTGCCTACTCAAGATATTGTTACCATTTTATTCTTCTATAATTTTTTTTTAGATAAAGGGCTTTATTACTCAAATAGTTTAAACATTACACCCGGCCTCTGCATCAAAAATGCACACAGCCGCAATCCATCAGAGGAAGTAAAAAGTTGTGCAACAATAGACGCATTACAACCAACAAGATAATGTAAAACGCCTATGTCATGGCTAATCTCGACGGCCTATGGAGGTCCAATGCGGCGATCAAGCGGCCACCCATGTTGTGAGAAAATGTCCCTTGCCACCTCCTCCAGACGTGCACACGCCTCCGTAAAGAGGTCTCGATGTCCCGCACGTTGTAAGGTGGACCACATACGGAGAATACTTTGCAACGGTAGAGTACCTGCATATGAGAAACATTTTTATCATTGAAAACCTTGTCATTTCTACTAAGCCAAAGCGACCAAATAACAGCTATCGCTCCCACCCTAATAACCGTTCTAAGCCTTTTATCTATCCCATGTAGCCAGTTACCAAAAACATTGGCAACAGACTTGGGTGGATATAAGTTAGACGCTATTTGGATGGCTGACCATATAGAACGTGCGAAACTACACTCGAAGAATAAGTGTTTTATTGTCTCTTCATGTGGACAAAACATACACTTCGTACTTCCATGCCAATTTCGTTTAACAAGGTTATCCTTTGTTAGAATGACACCCCTACGAAGATACCACGTGAATACTTTAATCTTAAGTGGTATCTTCATTTGCCATATTTTTTTATTATCATCAACTGGCACATCGGAATGTACTAACGCCCTATACATGGAATCCACAGAGAATTTACCATTCTCACATAGATTCCAACGAAATTCATCGGGCCCTGTGTGAGTTGAACTGATCTCAACCGTGCCAGCAGGGCGTTCCAAGACGCTAGTCTTGGTCCGAACAAATCTCGCCTGAACGTCACATTCGGAGGAGAGCATTGCATGACGGTGGCAATGGTATCCCCCTTATGACGAACAATATTGTATAGGGCTGGATATCGATCCCGGAGGGTGGTGTTGTCTAACCATTTGTCCTCCCAGAATCTAATCTCCGAGCCATCCTTAATATTAAATACCCCGAAGCGAAAGAAATGTTTCTTTGTCGCCATCAGTCCAGCCCAAAAGTGGGAATCACCAGGTTTCCAATATACCTGTGATACCGCCTTTGTGCCGATGTATTTTCTCTTAAGGAGTGTTTGCCATATCCCCTCTTCAGTAAGCAGCTTAAAAAGCCATTTACCTAGGAGGGCTGAGTTCTTGACATCAAGGTCATGAATACCAAGCCCTCCCTGATCTTTAGGGCGACAAACAACATTCCATTTAGCCAGTCTGTACTTCTTCTTCTCACCATCTCCTTGATCGGAAATAATCCAATTTATGCAAGATTCCTTTTGGTATTTGGAAGAAGGAAATCATATACAGTACCATGTTTGTTAGTACGAATTAATGAGAACCAATCTTCCACCAAGAGATAGCAATTTTCCTTTCCAACTAGATAGCCTAGCTTGTAGACGTTCTTCGACGTGTCTCCATTCCGCATTAGTCAGTTTCCGATAATGTATTGGTATCCCAAGGTACATGATCGGAAATTGACCCTGCTCGCAGCCAAAAATATCGGCATATTGAGCAGCTGCTTCTTGAGCCGCGCCAAAGCAAAACAATTCACTCTTATGGAAGTTAATTTTCAATCCCGACAATTGCTCGAATGCTGATAGTATCAACTTCAGATTCGCGCTTTATCTAGATCATGTTCCATAAAGAGGATTGTATCGTCTGCATATTGAAGAATAGATAAGCCACCATCAACAAGATGTGGAACTACTCCTTCAATTTGGCCATCCGCCTTAGCTCGTTCAATCATGATCGTCAACATATCAGCCACTATATTAAATAGTATAGGCGATAGAGGATCACCTTGCCTTAATCCTTTTTTTGTCTAGAAGTAGCGGCCAACGTCATCATTGACTTTTATTGCCACACTACCTCCGGTAACAAAATTGTGGATCCAAGCACACCACTCCTCTGAGAACCCTTTCATTCTCAGAGTCTGTAGTAAGAACGGCCATTTGACTTTGTCATATGCTTTTTCAAAGTCAATTTTAAATATCACCCCATCAAGTTTTTTCGTGTGCATCTCATGTACGGTCTCGTGTAAAACCACAACACCGTCAAGGATATTCCTCCCTTGCATAAACGCAGTTTGGGTAGGTTTTACCACATGATCTGCCACCGAATTTAACCTGATGGTTGCTACTTTTGTAAAGATTTTGAAGCTAACATTCAGAAGGCAAATCGGACGATACTGTTGTATCCTTTCGGCATTCTGAATCTTAGGCAACAAAACGATCTCCCCAAAATTAAGGCGAAATAACTCGAGGTGTCCGGCATGTAAGCAGCCAAATAACTCAAGCAAATCGGACTTGATGGTATCCCAGAAATGCTGGTAGAACTCAGCCGGAAAACCATCGGTCCTGGCGCCTTATTATGCTCCATTTGGAAAACCGCTTTGCTTACCTCCTCCATAGAGAAAGGTGCAGTAAGAAAGTTGTTTTCCTCAGGAGTTACTCGGGTAATATCATCTGTTCGAGACTCATCTAGAGTGAAGTTCCCTTCCTCGGGAGCCCCGAACAAACCTTTATAGTAGTTCGTGATATATTCCTTGAGCTGAGCCTGTCCCTCGATCAAACCCTCATCCTGTAGGAGAGAATGAATACATTTCTTTCTATGTCTGCCATTAGCAACATTATGAAAGTATTTTGTATTCGAGTCCCCTTGTAGAATGAACTGAGCCTTAGATCTTTGGTACCATTTGAGCTCTTCCTCCCGCAACATACGACCCACCTGCTCATTCGAATGCCGTTTGAGGTCACTCTCATTTGCTGATAAGGGTCGTACTTCTGCTAGTTGATCAAGCTCATCAATAATGGAACACAGGCGCTCTTTTTCTTTTTTAAGCATACCAGTTGTGTGTCTTGCCCACCCACGAAGGAATTTACGCACATTGCGCATCTTATTATTCCACCGCTGGATAGCGCTATCACCCACAACCGGTTGAGACCATATCCTTTTAACCAAATCATCGAAACCATCCCGTAACAGCCAACCTAATTCGAATTTGAATTGGTGCTTCCCAGGCGATGTCAACGTTCCAGTAGATAGGAGAATGGGGGCATGATCCGAAAAAGCCTCTATACGTTCAAGTGCACGAACCGTTACTAATGGATATTTATCCTCCCAGCGGGAGTCCATCAGAACTCGGTCCAGCTTCTCATACGTTGGCTCGGGAAGACTATTAGCCCAAGTGAATTGTCTTCCCGTCATATGGACCTCTCTTAAGGACAAGCTATCGATGACAGCGTTGAACAAGGTGGGCCAATGAGTATCGAATCTACCCCTACTTTTCTCGTGTTGGTACCTCAGCATATTGAAATCCCCGCCTATAATGATAGGGTTTGGATCATCTTTGGCTAAGTTGACCAACTCTCTAAAAAAGCAGCCTTATATTCTTCTTGAGCAGCCCCATACACAGCAACTAAACTCCATATAAAGTTGTCGGACTTGTTACGGATTTGAAATTTAATGTGAAATTCACCATCCGAACGCCCCAACAACTCCAAGGGTTCCGTTTTGATGCCAAGTAACATGCCACCCGATCTACCTCGAGGGGGACAAGAATGCCAATCGAACTCCACACCACCTGAAAGGCGATCTAGTAGAGTGCTCGGAAAATCTCGTCTACCCGTCTCGGAGATAGCCAAAAAATCCAACCTATAATCTCTCACATGATGCGCAATATTCAAATGTTTAGCCAAGTCGCCTAGACCTCTGCTATTTTCGAAAATGCCATTCATCGGGAAACTGTTGGGGATTTTGACTTAATCGCGCTTTTGCGCACAGTTTTGTTCTTTTTGTTTTTGGCAGACTTGGATCTCCGGCCGGTAGCATACAGGTCATCGAAAGATCCCAGCTCAGCCTCATCCATGTCCACCTCGGTTACTTCACCAACAAGATGTGATAGAAGCTGTCCATCTATTGTGGCATGCGCATCATCATCATCTAAGGGTGGAAGTACCGGCCTAGTTGAAACTGTAGGAGAAACTCTACGACGGTCATACTCTACGTGTTTCAAAACATTAGCCGATAACATGACTTCCTTTTCATTTCTACCTAAACTAACGCCTACCGCTGACAACTTAGCAGATAAAGTAGACGAAGGAAAGGACAAAAATGATTTGGTGGATTGGGACGTACCAGCAGTAGGAGTGGAGAAGGACTCAGCTTTGCGACGCATCGCCTTCGCCATAGAATCCTCGTCCGTCGCTGAAGCCCCATCCCTACCAGTGAGGTGACGTGCACTGTGCCTAGGAGTCACCAAAGGCGACGGCTGTACCCCCACTGGTGCGGCCACAATGGGAGAGGGCGGAGGTGATGTAGCAGCCCTCTCAACCATTGTGGAAGATGCCGGAGTCGCTGGAGAAGTCGGAGCCACCATGGGGGAGGACAAAGCTGATGTAGAGTCCTCCTCCACGGAGGTCTGGCCTGGAGAAGTAGAGCCCGCATCCTTGCCACTCATCGGACATCCCAGCGAGCCGACAAGAAGCTCCGTCGCAGGTCCCCTGCAATCCTCCACGAGAGCAGAACAAAACGGCCTAGCGACAGCCGCTGCAGAGCGCGTGCTCTCCGCCTCGTGGACAGAAGGCAGTGGCCCAGCATGCTTCGCGTCCTCGCTATCCGTCGCACGGGTGGGAGACTGCAGCCCGGCATCCACCACAGCGCCCCCGCTATCCGCCACGCGGGCGGCAAACTGCGGCCCAGATGGTGCTGTCGTAGCGCTGGTAGGAGGCGCCGCGCAGGGGGCAGGCTGCGGCACAGCAGCCGCTGACGTGGAGAGCTGTGCTTCCACCTGCTTAAGATCGGCACTTCTTGCCTTCAGTTTTTCACTCGGGGACGACCTGGAGAGCTGTGCTTCCACTAGCTTAGGATCAGCACTCTGCACACGCACAACAGCAACACCCTGGCTAGATGCTTCCTTCCATTGTTGCACAAGTTGCTTAGCTCTCGGAGTTTGAGGGTTAGGGTTAAAAGGCGTGACCGCAATACCCTCAAAATATGTGCCGCCGGAGCATCTTGCACCTGTCTCCCCCTTGCAGCCGGCCTAGGATCTATAGCCATATTGGAAGTCGCCGATCCACTTTCGGTGGCACCACCTTGACCAGATTGGTCTCCAATTTTTCATATAATTGAATCTTGGTTTCTTACGCCCTATAAATAGAACTATTTTTCATATGGAAAACAACATAAGATACTAGTATGATGAAGCCATCACATGAATCAACTGGTTGTTGCGTACAATTTGAACGTGTCTGATACTACATATGCATCATATGATAGTATCGTGTGCGTAGCACTACTTGAACCTGGAATTCATCCTGCCTATTGCTATTATATAGTTTGAAATTGGTATGGACATGACATGCTACTATATAGCACCCAAGTGGAAATGATCGAAGAGCAGGTAGTGCTTGTGCTAGCTGTAATAGTTCACAGATGAATAAACCACAAAGTAGGGTTGACCAGGGCGGCGGAGAGAGCTCGGTGGTGGCGGTGGCGGTGGAGACAGCTTGAACATGGTGACGAGGGAGGGGGCTCCAATCCAGTAGCAGGAGGGTGGGGAAGGTGGCAGGGTGTGTGGAAGGCTGGAAGCAGGTCGCCCGTGTGGCTTGGTAGGAGCTGGTCGCTGCCTGGTCTGAGACCAAATATTTTGTTTTTACTTTTTAGTCCAGACATGAATTGGTTTTAACCAATTTGTTTGAGTTCAAACCAGTCTACTGAAAGCTAAGGCGAGTTAAACTAGTCTATGAATTCAGCCCATGTAGATCAATCAAAAGAAAAAACCAAACTCAGTCTGCAGTTTCAGCCCAAACCATTCCCAATGCTAAAGATACTACTCCCTCCCTTTGTTCCAAATTAACTGACGGAGAGAGTAGATAAATAAACTGGTTGTGGCATACAGCCTGAACATTTCTGATACTAGTACATATGAATGATGTCGTAGTACCTTAACCAGGAATTCATACCGGTTGAATCTAGGTTGTGTTTGTTATCTTTCTTGTTCATTTTACCTTTAGTTTGAAGTTTGAACTCATGCACGTGTAAGCTTTAACATCTTGATTTTGCGCTGCCTCCTCTTCTTTCCCTGACATACGAATGAATATATGGTCAAGGTTGCATGATCCTTGTATGTTGAACCTAGTTTTGTTTTATCCGCAGGACTGCTGATGCTGATTCTACCAAAGGTCCTAACTCAGACGATCCGACCGGGTAATTTTTGGTAGTACTAGCTATTTGAGACAGCCTACCAGAACATACCTTGCGGTTGATTCAGATATTATTTTTCACTTGAACAGGTGGCCTGTACCAAAGGCGTATTGGTGCTATCCGTCATGGCACAGCCTCAAGGATGAGGTAGATCCGCTGGAAGAATTAGAAGAAGGACGGCGATATTGTTAGTGTGTGCCTCGTTGAACCTGCTGCTGTCTAGCAAGCATCAGTTGAGTTGCTCTGTAGAATTGGTGCCACGAGGGTCGCTTGTTTATCACCATGCATCATGCATGGTCTTTTTTTTTCATTTTGCTTCAGTTTCATCCTTTACGCCTAGTGTGATATGTAAATATTCTCCCTGCTAATATATGAAAGCCATCAATTGATGGGCCTTAAAAAAAGAAATTTAGTATCCAAATAAAGTTAATGTGTCGAATCAGCAGAGCGGAGAGAGGGAGAGGATTGGCTTGGGTGGGTTGTAACATCCCAAAATTTACCTTTAGAATGTCCTACAATGTATCATGCCATCATGCAAAGAGTTGCATTTACAAAAATGAATTTGGAAATTTCTCCCAAACCCTAAACCGTAAATCAAAAACACCCTAGATAGGCATATGTAAGGCAACATAAGCTTAGGGGTATTTTTGTAATTTTTTTTGATAAAAAGTAGTGCCTAAAGGTAAAAATTGACTATTGAGAATTTTACAACACTAGTAGAGAACGACACATTAGAAGCGAGCTAAAACCCTTTCCCGTCCCCACTGCTGATGTGCAGTGCACAATGACAACAGAGATTTATGTAGTTTCCAATATGTTTGGCAACAGACATAATATGTCAAAATGTGGCAACATGGGATCTATTTTTTGCCCCGACTAAGTTAATGGTGAAAATGTATTTTTAATCAGATTATCGTTTTGAGAGATAAAGCTTTTTAAATTTTAAAACTTCAAAAGTCTGACCAAGTTCGCAGCAAAAAAAGGTCAACATCTACAATACCCAATAATAGATCGAGTATAATATGTGAATATGTTGGATTATGGATGTAACTATATCGAGTTTAGATGACACATATAGAATTTAGATGACACATATAGAATTAAGAAGTACATAAAATAGAAGGGGAGTAAAGAGTGTCCTAAAAATCAGAAGAGTAGATAACCCAAAGCCCAGGGCCCGGCCCAGTATCCCCTTCCTTCCTTGATCCTTCTTCGTCTCCAGCTCCTCCTCCTCCGTCACGCCACCCACACCGACGCTAGGGTTCCGATCCGCATCTCGCCGACCGCCGCCGCCGCCGCCATGGACGAGTAAGCACGCACCTCTCCCTCCTCCCCTCTCCCCCCCGCATCCCACCGACGCTAACCCCCTCCGATCTCTCGCCCGCAGATTCTACGACGAGGACGGCGAGCAGCTCATGGACCCGGACGCGCGGGACGCCTCCCCATCCCCATCGCCGCAGCAGCCGCAGCCCTACGACGACCTCGAGGACGACCTCGGCGACGACGACGGCGGCGCCGGCTGGACCCGCGACCGCTCCCCGACCCCCGTCCATGGCGACGCGGACAGGCCCCGGAAGCGGCTCCTCAAGAAGGGCGGCAAAGGGGACGGCGGCGGCGGGTACGCGCCCGCCGACGAGCTGGAGGACGACGGGCTGGAGGACGAGTTTGTGGACCCGGACGCCGCCAGGAAGGGGAAGGGGTCGTCGAGCCTCAGGGACCTCGCGAGGGGCGGCAGCGGCGGCGGGGGCAAGGAGAGGCACGAGAAGAAGCGGAGGAGGGAGGACCGGGGTGGTGGTGTGGTGAGGGAGAAGAGGGGCTCGGGCGGGAAGGGCGGCGGTGGAGGAGGAAGGGGGGGCGAGGAGGACGATGAGGGGGAGAGGGAGATCCGGGAGCTCTGGGATACCATCGCCGGGGAGGGCGGCGGCTCCGAGGTAACCAACCACCATCCATCGCCTCCAATCTTCTTCTCCTTATCCTAGATGATGATTAGTTGCAGGATAATTTGGATGCTGTTGACTGAAGGAGTGACGATTACAACATGCTGTTTGTATGTTGAATTGTGCGTGCTTATTGTTGGATCAGCCGTGCTTAGGCGATGCATCTGTTCAGGGCATTGAACTGCCTTCGTTGGTCTGTTCTTATACTTATGCTAAGATGTTTGATCTGTTGCTCTGGCCTCTGGTCATACTCATTTCGAACACTGTTCAGCTAATGCCTAATACTTTTAAATGATGCTTGCTTACTTGCTAATTTCTTGCCACTGCCATGATGATAACTGAGCTTATTTTTGCCCCATTATAGTGACACAACATTGGACAGATTAACTGACTGCCAACATTTTGTTCTCAAGAAGTAAATTTTACATGGGAACATCTTATTTTTAAATGATGCTTTGTTGCTAATCTCTTACTCATGCCATGACAATTGATTTCGGCTTTGCTCCATTATAGTAACATAGCCTTGGACAAGTTGACTGTGCTAACATTTTATTCTCGCGGAACAGGATGATCAAGAAGGCGTTAGAACTTTGGATGATGATAATTTCATCGATGACACTGGGGTTGATCCAGCTGACCGTTATGACAACGATAATGATGGCCACTCTCCTCGACATTATGCACAGGTGTTCATACTAAATTGCTCATATGCTAGTGGTAATTCTGTTACTTTCAGTTTTTTTGGACAAATCGTTGTAAGGGTCAAATATCAAAGGTCTCTTTAGCTGTAGGTGATCATTATATTTTACATTTTTTTACCCCCTGTTGTTAACGAAAAAGCACTAAACCAAGTACTTAAATAGGGATGTTTGTACTAATAAGGAAAAAAATTGAATATGTCATATTTGTGTTATTTACTGAAGTCATCCTGTACGTGGGCTTTGGCTAAGCTGTTCTGTTTCATATCAATGCCTTTTTATGGTGCTTCCGACCTGAGAAGGTTATGGGCTTCCTCAGCACATCACTGAATATATATGTGTCGTGTGCTATAACTCACTTAAGGGGTGCTGGTAAATTAGAAGAACGATGCAAGTATATACATGTCATGTAATGACATAATAATTACATAACCCTGGTGAAATGGATTGTAGTTTTACGTAGTGAAGGGCCTTCTTGAAAAGCTTTGGCTCCCTGCCGTCTTGTAGTAGTTTCCTAATTTAAATGGACATGCTTTACATTCCATGCTGGGAGTTATTATATATCATTTAGCTCTTATTTGTTTCTTGCTTGTAGTAGTTGATCCTATTTGTTTCTTGCTTGTGTAAGCACGATGTGAATTTAGTTCTTCTCATTGTAGGCGGAGGAAGCTGAAGAGGATGATGAAATTGAGCGGCTCTTTAAGAAGAAAAAGAAGAAGAATGATCGACCGCGTGCAGATATTGGTCTTATCGTTGAACAGTTCATTGCTGAGTTTGAAGTAGCGTCTGAAGAAGATGCAAACCTAAATAGGCAATCCAAACCGGCTATTAACAAACTTATGAAGCTTCCACTGCTCATAGAGGTTCTCTCGAAGTAAGATATTTGGATGTACCCTCAAAACTTCTTCTCAGGAACCTGTTTGCTATCTATTGTTGCTAGTTCTAATTATTATCATTTGTATATGACTATTTGCAGGAAAAATCTCCAGCAGGAATTCCTTGATCATGGAATACTCACTCTTCTGAAAAACTGGCTTGAGCCTTTACCTGATGGAAGCATGCCGAATATGAATATCCGAACTGCTGTACTGAAGTTACTATCTGATGTAGGCAAAATCTTTTGTCCCTTCTGAAATGTGGAATCACATTAGTTATTATAGCACAAAATCACTTTTTTTTTTCATCGGGACCTACTGTCTTATGGAAGATTTGTGTCTGTTTACACAGTTCCCGCTTGATCTGGAACAATTTGACAGAAGAGAGCAGCTTAAGAAAAGTGGGCTGGGAAAGGTATGTTTTTCCAAAATTGCATTCTGGAAGGTTCTTTTCTATTTAACAGTGGGTACATAACTGCCAACAATGTCTTGTTATTGCACAGGTTATTATGTTTCTATCAAAATCTGATGAGGAGGCTACTGCCAATAGAAAATTAGCCAAGGAACTGGTTGATAAATGGGTAATTTCTTGGTTCTTTCTAAACATTTGTATCTGGTGCTGAACATTCTTGGTCTATATATGACATAACTGTGAACAAAAAAATACAGAGTCGTCCGATATTCCAAAAGAGCACAAGATTTGAGGATATGAGGAGATATGATGATGAAAGACCTCTTCCTTACAGGAGGCCTCAAATGAAGAAGTGAGTAGTGCACCTTCCATTCACTGATGATCCACTAGATGTCATATCATCCAAATGACAATTTTCATTCCCTCGATTTAGGCCTTCGTCGAGTAGTTCTGGGATGGAAGCCAGAGACGATGATCTCGATGCCGACTTCTCACAGTAAGTCTAGTCACACGTCATACTGGAGTTACCACTGGTGCTGGTTGCACGTCATTCCCCTTTTTTCGAATATAATTAAATTATGTTCTCTGAATATAGGCGCAAGTCCGGGCAAAGTAGTTCTAGGCAGCATGCGTCAAGGCCAGAAGCATCACCTCTCGACTTCGTCATCCGTCCGCAGTCCAAGATTGACCCTGAACAGATACGGGCTGCTGCCAAGCAGCAAGTCCAAGACCAGCGCCGGCTGAAGGTTCGGTCTGCCCCCACCTTCTAGACCGATTGATTTTGTTAGCGCATATATGTATCTAGCTGGCGTGTGCTATGTAAACTTGTGGATGTTAAACCGTTAATCACTTCATGTTGGGCATGCAGATGAACAAGAAACTGCAGCAGCTGAAGGCGCCAAAGAAGAAAAACCTACAGGCGTCAAAGCTTAGCGTCGAAGGCCGTGGGATGGTCAAGTACTTGTGAAGTGTCGACCTACAACAGCCTTACGATGTGGACGACTACGGTGCGCTCGGCCGCTGGAGCAGTATGAAAGCACCACTCTACCACCAGAGGGTGAAAACATCAGGACGAATTGCTTGCCAAACTAGTATTCATGTTCCAAATTTTTCCAGGCCTGGCAGTGTACATTGGGTGAACTTGTGAAAACTTGGGTGATTTATTGGAGGCTTATAGATACCGTTATTATTATGGATGGTTACAGTGTGCTTCGATCTGAGTGGTGCCTTTTATTGTACAAATCTTGAAATGGACATCTGATTGGAGTCTACGGTGTGGTGCATCTCTACTTGTAACCTTGGTGCTGCATTAGTATTTTTCTCAGCTTGCTGTGTGTTAATTGTAGCCTGTAGGGTATGTTTTTGCTGCTGATCCTAACTGCTTTCCTTA
Organism: Poa pratensis; assembly: GCA_947311845.1. Classification (NCBI taxonomy): domain Eukaryota; kingdom Viridiplantae; phylum Streptophyta; class Magnoliopsida; order Poales; family Poaceae; genus Poa; species Poa pratensis. The sequence goes on from CAMZMU010000106.1 coordinate 39,007,391, forward strand.
GCATCCTCGAAGGTGATAACAGATATTGACAGCTAGATTTTCATGCAATGCTGTACGAAAATGTACTTACATGAAAATTACTGTAAATTAATAATAATAATATTAATATTAATAAGGATTAAACTGCCATTGCTTAATATTAATATTAATATTATTAATAATATTAATCTTCCAAATGTGGCCACGGCGGCTATGGCAGAGGCTTTGGCCATGCGGGAGGGGCTGTCTCTAGCCAACAGGACTGGGTGCAACAATATTCAAGCTGAATCTGATTCAACGGAAACGATAGAAGCCTGCTCGGGAGACACAAGATGGTGGAATGATTCAGAATCTGATTCAACGGAAACGATAGAAGCCTGCTCGGGAGACACAAGATGGTGGAACGATTCAGCGGCAATTTTTGCTGATTGCGTAGACATGGGAAGCCAATCAAGCAGACCATGAAATAGCTCGTAATAGCTTTTGTAATAAAATTACTAGTAGCTGGCTTTGACGAAGCCCCTAGTTTCTTGCTTAACAACATTATAAACGATGTAACTATTGTGGATTTTTGAGGTGGCAAGTTTCAGACGCACTCTTTTCCCTATCAGGGTACCGAACAGTCCTGGTACCGAAAGGGACTGGTACGGTTTTTAATGAGTCGGCTTGCTGATCTAATATATGCGGTGGAAAATTTCAAAAAAAAACTGTCATTGCTTTCATCACTGTTGGAACAAACAACATCCATTAGCAGCAAAGAAGGTCTGAGCCCATGATATAAAAAAATCAGAAAAATGCACTTTCAAATTATGTGCTCCAAGCATATCATTAATGTATACGGTTTTTAAAATTTATCTTCGATTTCTGTAGCAGTGACAAAGACAGAAAGAAAATCCACTAGTATCCGCTGACCAAAACCGCTCTCTCGCTCGTGACTCTCCACAGGCGAACAAGGAGGCGGTTCATGTCCAGTTCTCGCCGGCGAGTACACCACTCCCCTTCCCCTTTGTTCACCCTCTTGGCGTCGCGAGGGGGAGTGGGGGCCTGGTTCTTATTTGTGCGTGTGTGTAATTCTACTTATTGGTAGGTTTTCGAGTCTCTTCTATCAGCGTCATGGTGGGGCTGATGCTAATGTTGCTAGTAGGAATAATGGTCTCCCAGCCCATGCTCCTGCTCGTCGCATGTGTTGCTGGCACTGGCGAGAGGCTTGTGGAGTCCAAGCTGTTGGAGCGACTTAGATCTGACGTTGCGTCTTGGCGTGGCGGCGGGGATGCCTTGCTCTTTGAGTGCGGCGGTGTGGACCAGCTGTTGGTACTCTTCTTCTCCTATGTCGAAGGATTTGGGTGTTTGATAGTTGCGGTGAAGGTGCTATGCAACAGTTCAACCATATGTATCATCCTAGTTTTATGTTGCTTGTATGCGTTTCAAATTTGTATCTTACTATTTCGCAAAAAAAATTGTACCTTACTATTATTATTATAAATACAATTAATGTATGCCTACGGGTGTCAAAAAAAAAATCCAGTGCTGTTTGCAAGCTGTAAATTTTCCCTTTTGGGAAGAACACCAAAAATAGAGAGAGACAGAGGTCGCTCCCGTTTCTTCCACCTCTCGCCGTCCGGCCTCTCCGAAGCCGTCTCATTCCCACGAGCTCACCACCAACCCGCCTTCTCCTTCGCCGCATTCCCCGCGGCGCCATGCCGCGGCGGGGCGAGACGGCGGTGGTCCCCATCGACGCGGACGGCAGGAGGCCCAAGAGCGCCCACGGCGCCGGCCACCGGGGCCAGCACCGCCCGCGGCCGCCGCAGAAGGAGTTCCGGCCGTTCCGGCGGTGGTTCCCGTTCCTGGTGCCGCTCTTCGTCGCCGCCAACGTGGGCCTCTTCGCGCTCACCATGTACATCAACGACTGCCCGGCCCACGCCGCCATCGGCGGGACTGCCGCCCAGGCGCAGGGGTGCCTGCTCCAGCAGAAGCTCGGCAGGTTCGCCTTCCAGCCATACCGGGAGAACCCCCTCATCGGGCCCTCCTCCGCCACGTAAGAAATCCTGCCCCCAACCCCAAGAATGCTTCTTCTGTTGTTCTTGATGTAGATGCCTTGCCTGCACTGCATTGTGTGGAATGCTTCAGATTCGAGCCGAAATTTCGATCGTTTTATGCATCACCAACGATCAATTCAGCTACAGCTATAATTTTACCCAAAAGTTAGGACCTCCTCCTTGATTTTTATGGAATTGGCCTTAAATGTTTTGATATGACTACCTTGTGTATAATTCAGATGATGTTCCTACATTGTCACTTCTTGTCTGATAATGTTTGAAAAAATGACTAACTTCTACAACATTTAATTTTCACCTTTGCTAGTGTTGTCTGAAAAGGGGCAACTGACATGTATACCAATTCCCCAGGCTGTTGAAATTGGGCGCGCTGGAAACGAGCAAAGTCGCCAAAGATCATGAATGGTGGCGCCTCATCACTTGCATCTGGTTGCATGCCGGCGTCGTCCACATACTCGCCAATATGTTGAGTCTCCTTTTGATTGGGATCAGGCTTGAGAAGGAATTTGGTTTCAGTAAGTATCGAGAGAATTTCCGATCAATTGCTTTGAGATTCCTCATTCCCTTCCACGAAATATTGCATCTTGAATTGTCTATCTAGACGGTTCTGAAGGGACCTTATGCTTATCTACGTTGACGAATGGTGAATGTATGTTTATCGCAGTGAGGATTGGCGCGCTGTATGTGATCTCGGGGGTTGGCGGCAGCTTGCTGTCTGCTCTATTCATGGTGTCCAACATCTCCGTTGGTGCTTCAGGTGCACTGTTTGGATTGTTGGGCTCCATGCTGTCAGAGCTGATAACAAACTGGACAATATATGAGAATAAGGTCAGTTCTATAATCTACGTACATAGTATATTTTTCAAACTGTACTACATTTCCTTGTGTCTAATTTCATTGTTGTTTTGAAAATACAGTTTGCGGCTCTACTGACTCTCGTCATAATCATTGTCATCAACTTAGCTGTCGGGATCCTTCCGCACGTTGACAACTTTGCTCACATTGGAGGATTTGTATCGGGTTTCTTTCTTGGCTTTGTGCTCCTGATCCGCCCACAGTTCGGATACATCAACCAAAAGAACTCTCCTCTTGGAGTTCCCCCGGGCACTGCTAAATGCAAGTACAAGACGTATCAAATCATACTCTTGGTGATTGCTTTGGTGACATTGATCTGTGGGTAAGTATCTTTCGCGTCAGCCGAAGAAATATAATGATTTTTCGGCCTATAGGTTTCAACTGCCTTTGCTAAAACTTTATTATTGACAGCTTCATCCTTGGCTTTGTATTGCTGATGAGAGGGTTCAATGCTAGCGAGCAATGTTCTTGGTGCCATTATCTGAGCTGTGTTCCTACTTCAAAGTGGAGCTGCAAAGCACCGAGTAACTATTGCCTGGTAAGTTTTTATATAGATATAGTCCTAAGAAATTCTGCCCCTTATAACATCTGACCTGGCAATCACTAGGTTGGCATGTAGTTCTTTTGTGGCATTCTTGATAGTTATGTCTAACAGTAAATCAAAATGAGTATATGAACATGAAATGTGCTTGATTGCCATACCTCTGAGCAGTTTTCTCTTCGTATCTTGGGGGAAAATCGTTAGAGCGTCAAACGCTGCTATGAGCTGATGGCATATTGTTTCGGCAAGGCGTCAAACTATAGATTTTGTGGCATTCCGGATGAATGTGTCTAGCATTAAATTTAAATGAGTATGTGAAGAAGGAACATGCTTGATTTTCCTGTAAAAATCTCTTAGGTGAAAATGAGTGTATGAATATGCTTTGCTTGTTTGCCATATTTCTGAGCGGTTTTCGCATAGAAAATCTCTAAGATGAAACCATTAGTGTCAACCTGTGCATGCTGCTACGAGCCAATGACATATTATTACAGCCAAATGGTTTCCTCGGTTTGCTTTCAACTATTTGCGATCAGCAGCTACAGTCCCACTGCTCTCCTTTCTACAGAGGACTACGTTTTAACGTTATTTTACTGTCATAATTTTTGTTGCTACATGTTGGAACCTTCAGCCTGTAAGCATAGCTAGAGCTATAATTTTAGTTTTACATCCTCACAGAAAGTTTACTAACAGTAAGCTCCTCTTGCAGTCCTCACAGCTTGGGGATCAATTAAATCTGACCTGTCAAAGCACCGGAAAAACTGAAACATATGTTCTCAACAATCCAAGCAACACAGAAGCTTTAAAACACCTCTGTCTTAGCCTTTGCAGTTGATGGTGAATGCTTGATTTTCACGACAATGGATTGATATTTGCATATCTATGCAAGGAAAGTAGAAGCCTATAACTCAGTGAGACCTATGGTAACTCTTTTGGGCTTCTATAGTTTCCCTTCTAGTGTATACTGTGCATTGCAAATGTTCGTCGGCTGTTATGAAAGATGTATGCTCTGAGGCAGTAGTTTCTGAAATCTCAATTGAGCACTTGCATTCTTATCTCTCTACGAATGTTGAGCGTAAATTGTTGTATCAAAAGAAGGAATGGTTGGTGAAGGAAATTTAACAGGAGATGAAGTATACCATGTCTAATATCATTGTCCAGTATATTAGCTACAGAGAGAGGAACACTGCATGGCAAACATAATACGACTTAGAGTATAAACTTCCAACTATACAATCAGTTACATCAAATATGGTATGTCTAGACCGTAGTGGTGTCGACTGGCGAGTCATGTTTGCGGTTTCAGTCTTATGATGCAGAATAGCACAACTTCCATTGTTCAGCAGCTCATTTGCATGTGTAGGTTATCTTTCCTAATTCACAATGTTCTTCATTGCACAAGCATGTATGTCACTGTTACCAAATTGTACACCAAAGCAGCGGTAACTAGCCGAAGTTGAACAGTTTTTGGGGGAACAATGAATTCCCCTCCCGGCAATCCTGGGTCTGCGACTGTCAGCTTCTACAAAATGTACGAGACCGCTTTGGTCATCGTTGCCTTCCGCCCTTCCCGGAATTTCCTGATCTTACTCATGATGTGACGTTCGTGAGGACTACACTCGTTGAGCTTGCTCAGGGCGGCTTTCGCCGCACGGGCCTGTCACAATTTGATTATTCCTTTCTGAAGAGAGCAGTGAGAAGTATAGGAAACTATTGGCTTTTACTTGAATCAGCTCTTCGGGATTGTCTTGAAGCTCTTTTTGTTCCTCTGCTCTCTTTGTTAGAGGTCTAGGTATGAAGCTTTCAGCCTTTCGAGTTCGTTGGTCCAGTATATGCCATTTCGGCCTAAAGATATCGATGGTTTTCCTTTGGTTATGTGAGCCTCTCTCCTGCATGTAGTTTCATGCTCAGCTGAAACTACATGAGCAGTACTAGTGCCCCCCTTGGCAAAAGCTGCTCCTCAAGCACAATTAGATTGGCATGAATGGCTTCCATCTCTTGCTGGAATCGTATACATATACATGATGATTATTGGTCTGTTGATACTTCCTAGTGCAGCTGATAATTTGGTACAAATGAACTTATTGATTATCTGGTACAGAAGAAGAGACCTTGTGATTTTCATGCAACATAAGAGCATGGTTATCCAGCTTGCACTCCGCGCCAGCTAGCTCCAATGTGTTGATGTCCAAAGCACCCTGAGACAATCAAAGACAACATAAACTGGATTGAATGCAAGGAGAGCTGCTAAAATATCCAATGTCTATGTAAATAGGTAGACTTTGCACTGCAAATATGTAAACTGGATGGAGCGCGACCAGAGCAGGGTCTGCTGGCTATGAATGTACAGATAATCTATGTATGAGGGCCAATGCTTGTGTAAATTTCTATATTTTCTACTGACATTTTTCTCAACTTTTTTTGTACTGAAATCCTCTTAAACTGAAGCTTCGTGATACTAATTTGAGGTGTTCTGCCCCGGCAATTTACGTTGTTTGTTTACTGCCTGAGTAGCAGCTTTGGTGTGAATAAGGGAATTCACACTGAAGCTAATTTAGCATCAAAGTTTGGAGTACAGAGATGATGATTTGGTGTGAGTGATAATTTGAATTTGTACTCTATTTTTCTCCCAGCTGCATGTACACTATGTTAGCTTGGAAGCAAGGAAAGTGCTCCTCTGTTTTTTTACTGTCTCCCTGAGCATTTTGCTGTCCATAATGTATACGCAAATATTTGACGTACAGTTTGTAATTTCTGGCTATTAAAATACGTGTATCACTCCATTTTTGGCTGAATTTGTGCATGTGGGGTCTGTCACTCACTGTTTCTAGGTCACGTGGTACGGGATCTAGGGGATCGCATCGGCCAGGGGTCATCGCATGATCTAGGGGAGATGCTCTGTTGCACTTACAACGAAGATCTTTCCAAGGTGGAAGACTATGTCCTTGTAAAAGAAGGCAGGGTTTTTCGTGTTGGTCCCTGGATATGCTGGTTGTCGTGTTCTTGCGCTCGGCCGAAAACATGCAAAGTCGATTGGAATATGTTACATGACTTAACTGACTTCTACTGCTGAGAGGTTAAAAAAATAACCACATAGCAAACACAAATAATTTTCTAGTGATCAGTAGAATATAAGCATGTGTCAAAGGTTTGAAAGAAACTGAATTTATTACAAAGGCACATGAAAATGTATCTTCTCCTATAATACATCAACAACAGTCTACTTAAGAAAAATAGTCCGATTGACTTTAGGTATGTGTTCATCCATTAATCTCTTGGATATCACTCGAAGGGAAGAACCATTGTGCACTGTCGTGTCCTTCATTTAGTGAAACTAGACTAGTTTTACCTGTTACCATATCATACACACAATAGCTAGGAATGCCATTGGAGAGCTTTTGGCAGTCAAGGCACCTACAAGGTGCGGCACCCCCCAACCTCCGTGCCCATACCCAGTCGTGACCAAGAAGAACTACACGGTTTCCTCCTCGAAATTTCCGACCGTAATAGTGTTCCGATGATCCGTCCACCATTAGTGATTTGGAGGACCAACCGACAAATAGGACTTGGCCTCCCAAGTCCTTCAACTCCGACCACTGGCCATTGTCTAAATCCGCTTCGAACACCTGAAGATTGATTGTACGATGATCAACCTCATTGTCATTTGTCTGGCTAGGGATGGTCCAACGCACCATGAGTAGATCTTTCTTGTCGGCTGACGTGACTAGGTGGAGGAAATTGAGTACTCCGACCACGAGACAAGACGAACACACGATGATCTTCCAAACAATTATCCCACGCTTAAGGTGCCACATAGCGTCGCGGGTGAATTTGCACGTCGTTGTTGGGTTAATCCAAACAATCGTGATGTTTTTAGTTTCCAAGTGTGGGTCGGCTTGCATGCCATATTCTGTACGTGTCCTACTAGTACAATTAGAGAAGAATAGGAAAGCTTAGAGAGTCGGTTTGGTTTCCTAGTGTTAAGTGGGTTCCTGTTCGTGTCGGAGTCAGGTTTTGGGTCCTGCCTGCTCCTATATAAACAGCCCAGCCGTTGAGTTGTAAGTACCAGAAAATTACGAAAGCAATAAGAAAAAACAAGAGACACGAGACGTGCCTTTGGCGATCTATTTTTGTTGCTGCGTTCGTGTGCATGTTCTGGTCCTGACGTTTGTGTTAGCGTCAGCACGACGGTTAAAAGAAATATGCGTCCTTGCGTTTCCGTCGCCAAGTTGCCGTGAGATCGTGCGTTCGATCCTTGGGCAAAGCTAACAATTGGTATCAGAGCTAAGGTTGTGAGGCTTCACCGTTGCGTCACGGTGGAGTTCGAGGATTCTTCGTTACCGTCAAGTTGCGTCACGAAGAAAAGTGAAGAAGAGGATCATGTCAACTTCAAGGACAAGAGATGGTGTGACCGTCCAGTACCCCATACTTGAAGGCGACAACAATGGTGTGGGGTCCGCAAAGATGAAGAACTTCATGCGGTCACATGGAGTCCGAGCAACGGCGGAAGAGGACGGTGACGACGATCCGAGATTGTTCCGATGTTGAAGTGGTGGTAAAAAAGGTTAAGAGTCGTGTCTTTACTTGTTATTGTCATGGTCGTTTGTGTGTCTCGACAAGAAGATGAAGGCCAATGTGAAGATGGATGCGGACCAGTCAAGATGTGTTCCTGCATGAAGCTATGCGTTTAGTCTGCATGTGGCACGCTAAGATGCGACGGCGTGGGCTGGTAATCCGGATAATATGTTGGTTATAGTCGACGAGTCGATAGTTTGGATTAGGGGGTGATTGTTGGGTTAATCCAAACAATCGTGATGTTTTTAGTTTCCAAGTGTGGGTCGGCTTGCATGCCATATTCTGTACGTGTCCTACTAGTACAATTAGAGAAGAATAGGAAAGCTTAGAGAGTCGGTTTGGTTTCCTAGTGTTAAGTGGGTTCCTGTTCGTGTAGGAGTCAGGTTTTGGGTCCTGCCTGCTCCTATATAAACAGCCCAGCCGTTGAGTTGTAAGTACCAGAAAATTACGAAAGCAATAAGAAAAAACAAGAGACACGAGACGTGCCTTTGGCGATCTATTTTTGTTGCTGCGTTTGTGTGCCTGTTCTGATCCTGACGTTTGTGTTAGCGTCAGCACGACGGTTAAAAGAAATATGCGTCCTTGCATTTCCGTCGCCGAGTTGCCGTGAGATCGTGCGTTCGATCCTTGGGCAAAGCTAACAGTCGTCACCTCCCTACCCTTTGTGGACGGAGAGAAAGGGTCGTGGAGGAAGAATCGACCGTAGAGCTTGTGCTCGCACAGGACCCAGCTGCCGAAGGTGGCGGCCACGCGGAAGCCGCCTGTGGTCGCGCGCCTCGGTGCCATTGTCGTCGGTGACGACGATGCTCTCGTAGTGGTACATGCCAGGACCAAGGAGCCGGATGCACAGCACGGCCGGTGGCAGCAGCAGCGGTCCCTGCTGCCGGGCGGCTAGGCGCCATTCGCGGCAGACAGTCTTAAAATTGAGGCGGTCGTCCTGGGTCGGGAGGCGGGAGAGGATTTCGCCGGCGATCTCCGGCGGAAGGTCCACCCAACATGGCGAAGTTCCTGCTGCTGCTCTAGTCGACTTGCCGAGGCAGAGGCCCATGACTGCTAGCTGCTGTGTTCGGTTTGATTACGCCCATGGATCTCTGAGTTCAAACAAGCCTATCGACCTGTTTTGGTATCCCGTTCGGTTTCAATTTCCACCCGAGCACGACTTGCACCTAAGGGCAGGGTCTGTTTGGATGGTTTCCAATGTCTCAGATCAAATCTATTACAGAATAGGAGTACATGGAGGAAAGGAATCGTATTGACTTCATTTTCTAGTCATTGAACTTCTATGAACTTCTATCTCTAACACCCTTTACTTTTGACCATGAATCTTTGGACGCGCGATGACATGACTCTGATTTTTTCTCTATTTTTCTTTACATCAAGTTACCTCACGATCCTTTAATTTGTGAACGTACTAGTAAATTGGCACGTGCAACGCACGTCTTAACTAAAATGTAGTGTGATCGTTACTGAGGCACATGTGTATAACACAGCCATACACGGGATGAGATACATTAATCAATTAAATCAACATGGTTTATAATTTCCATGCAAACTTATCACATATTCCAAAACTTTATAATGTTCTCAAACTTCGCTTTCTCCCATGAAAATTTTACATATTTTAAATCATCAAGGGGTGTATAATTTGAGAGTGATTCATCTGTATTGTCCACTGAAAACATGTTGAGAAAGGGTGCTGGAAAGCTAAACACAACGGGTTGGACTTGTATGCCTTCTAGATTTTCAACATAATATACGTAGGTTCACGGATACGGAGGGGATAGTATTACATAGCTAGGTTGCCATGGAAAATATGATTTTGATCCTTTTAGTAATTGAATGCCATGTTACTTCCGCGTGCCCGTCGGCCTCGCACAACAACTGCACATCCAACATAATATACGTAGGTTCACATGAACAAAACAATTATTGATAGTAATTAACTAATTAAGTATCATCCTCTGATATCATATGGGGAAAATAAAAACAGAAATTAAATTTGAAGCGCTTCTTACCGTGGGTGGTACTGTGCTCGATCAGGGATTCAGGGATACGTGGGACATGGGTGACTGATTAACTTCGTGCTGCCCCTAGCCTGCTATGGTTCCACAATGCTGGTTCCTTATAGCTCGTCCGTGCGTAGGCAGTACGTCAGGACTCACCGACTCAGGCGTGAGGCGACGGGGCGGGCCGACTAAACAGAGCGTACGCGGAGCGCCGGCGAGCGGCCGTGGGCTTGGCGGCGGCCGGCCGCACTGGCGCAAGACGCGACGCACAGCCTGGATTGCGCTATGCCGTATCTCAATTCGATCTCAGGGTGAACCGACGAAGCGTCAAAGCGTATAGAAATCGAACGATTGTGTTGTATCGGAAGACAGAGGAGAAGGAGAGAGTGCGATGTGACCTAAGCTAGGTAGCCCATGCTTGGCTGGGTTATTTTGCTCTGGGCCGATCGTGGCCGATCGGAATTGATTCCGATCTGAATTGCTATTTTCCATTGTGGCGTTTCTGGTTTTTCCTTTTCCCCTGTACCGCTGTACCTATACGAGTCGAACTTGTGACCTTACGAGTTATTTTTTCAACTTGTTTGGTGCTAGATATCGGGACGATCTGGATCGTTGATTGAAAATTGAACGGACAAGATTTAAAGTATCCCAACATGTTTGCTCTTTTAATAGAAGTATAGATAAATATTTGTATGTTCAGTATTGCAAGGGACCGGCAAACGATAGGTAATAAGACTCCTACTCACTGATAGTAGTAGCTATCAAGAAAATCTTGTCAAGTTGCACACACCCTAATCAAACTGTAGTGAATATAATTGAACCTTCCAATAATTAATCCTCGTCATATGCCAACTTTGGATGAATCTCAACAGTTCAAAACCCGGGGAAGTCACACATGGTGCAGTTGAACGTGAAGCTATTCCTCGTCATTGGCAGCACACTCCGTCGTTTCGACATGATTCTGTTCCACGATCAAAGGCAGTACCGTCATGGTCAGGGCATACCTCCAGGCTGACCCATAAGCGTGGGATGGCACGAACGATGAAGGTGACGATGCCGTTGGAGGCAAAACCCACGCAGAGGTTCTAGTGGAGGACGTCTCAAAGCGCATGGTGGACGAGGTGGTCATGGCTGATGGCTACGGCTACCAGCTGCTTCGGTTGATCAACAAGGGTAGTCGTTCTCGTAAGCTCGAAGGTATACTTGGACACAAAGTCGTGTGGACACATGTGGCTCTAGAAAAGCTGCTGAAGGCTTTGCATCGAGCTGAATAGATGGCCCGAAGAGACTCCTCATGAAGAAGTGAACTGATTAGAAGAAAACCCTCTCGTTGGCGTCAAGGTATTGTTTCACCCTCAAATGTTCAGATAACTCCACCGGTCAATGAAGCGGAAAATAGTGAAATATAGGAGGGAGTGACGCTAATCATCTTTTACAACATGATAGAAAGTCGTCATGTCTCTACCCTGGAGGAATCCAGTTTCACTAGTAGAAACAGAGGCATTGGTGCGCCCCTTTAGTACCGGTTGCAACCGGTACTAAAGGGGGCATTAGCACCGGTTGTGCTTGGGCGCCAGCCAGGGCCCCGCGGCGAGGACCTTTAGTACCGGTTGGTGTTAACAACCGGTACTAAAGGACACCTTTTAGTACCGGTTGTTAATACCAACCGGTACTAAAAGGGTGCAGCCCCGCAGGCCGCGGTCAGTGGCCCCACGGCAGGCCCTTTAGTACCGGTTGGTAAATAAAACCGGTACTAAAGGTCCTGCCTATATCTTCCACCCCGGCCGAGCCAGCTCCATTTTGGAGCAACTCGACCCCAACCCCATTTTTTCTCTCTCCCAAGCTCTAGGTCACCCATTTTTTCTCCAACATTTGTCAAGATTGGTGGCACCCTATACAAGGGTTAGCAACTTCTTCATCTTCTCTTCCGGCTTTTCAAGTTTAGCTCATTTTCGTGCAAGTTTAGCAAGTTTGATTTTGGTTGTGCTTGCAAGGTGTTTGATGAAATGACTAAATTAGGGATTTCATTTTTTTTATATGCATTTTGAGCTCGAATTGAAGTATAATTTATGGTTTTATATAGTGTCGTCCCGTCCCCTGATCCTCACCGCCGTCGATCGCCCGCGCCGCTCCGTCGCCGACACCACCTCGGTGAGCCTCTTTTTTTATCTTTTATTTTAAAAATTGTTAGTTATATGATTTAAATGCATAATTATTTCTTGTATAATTTTCTTATATTTTTTTTATATATGTATAGTGTCATGGTTTTGATATCCGTCCCCTTCGGCCCTCGTCCGGTCTATGATTCGGATGTGGTATATCTTTTTAACTATTTATTTTGTTTCGTGTTTATAACAATCATGCCGACCAACTTGACGTAGATATATTTTTATTTAGGAGGTAGTTGAACCGGAAATTCCGGCCGACCCTATTGTCGAGTATTTTAAAAAAGAAAACGACGATTTGAGAGCAAAATTGAAGATAAGTGAAGATCTTCGTCTCCAATGCCTAGAAGAGAAGATGGAATTGGACTTGAAGATTGCCGACATCGTTGATGCTCACGGGGTCGAGCTTGCCGACGTCGTCACTGCTCACGAGAGGAAGATGGATGCAATGCGCGCCAAGCTTAAAAAGATTAGAAAATATGCCATTAGTCAAGAGGCTTGGTATCATTATGCTGTTGGTTCAATAGTTACCTTGGTTGCGATTCTGATCGCATTTGTTGTTGGATTTAAATTCTTTAGATAGTTGTATGTTAGTTTCGATTGATGTATGTTTCGTGAGAACTATGTATTACATTTGGGCACTACTCTACTTTGATTTTAATGTGATGAACTTGTATAAATTAATTTGGTCACGTATCTCTATTCATTATTTAGCTGGTGTAATGGTTTTTGATATATTTATGTAATGTAGATGAGCCGAGAATGGATGTACGGTGATCGACGCTGTCCCGAGTTCATTGATGGCATGCATCGTTTTCTCGATGTGGTTAAGTTAAACAAGCTGAAGAATGGTTTTATGATTTGTCCATGTGATGAATGTCGGAATAACAGGAATTACCCGAGCGTAAGAACCATACACTCCCACTTGTTGCGACAAGGCTTCATGCCCAATTATTTTTGTTGGACCAAGCACGGAGAAAGAGGGGTTATAATGGAAAACCCTGAAGAAGAGGATGATGACAACTATCCCGTGTTCTCTGATGAACACGGTGATACTACAATGGGGGAAGAGCATGAGGTCATTGTTGATCAGTCCGACGATGATGATCTTCGTCAGGTCATTCGTGATGAACAGATGAACTGCGTAACTGAAAACGAGTGGTCGAAGCTGGAGCGCATGTTAGAGGATCACAAAAAACCGTTGTACCCAAATTGTGAAGATGACCAGAAAAAGCTAGGTACCACCCTGGAATTGCTGCAGTGGAAGGCAAAGAATGGAATATCTGACAAGGCATTTCAAGAGTTGCTACAAATATTTAAGAAGAATCTTCCGAGGAATAATGAAATGCCCCACAGCACGTACGAAGCAAAGAAGATTGTCTGCCCTCTAGGATTAGAGGTGCAGAAGATACATGCATGCATCAATGACTGCATCCTCTACCGCGGTGAGAAGTACGAGAATTTGAATGCATGCCCGATATGCGGTGCATTGCGGTATAAGATCGCGCGAGATGACCCAGGTGATATTGAGGGCGAGCCGAGCCCCAGGAAGAGGGTTCCCGCGAAGGTGATGTGGTATGCTCCTATAATACCACGGTTGAAACGTTTGTTCCGAAACAAAGAGCATGCCAAGTTGTTGCGATGGCACAAAGAAGACCGTAAGGAAGACGAGATGCTCAGACACCCCGCTGATGGGTCTCAGTGGAGAAAAATCGACAGTGCGTTTGGGGATTTTGCAGCTGACGCAAGGAACTTAAGGTTTGGTCTAAGTACAGATGGCTTGAATCCGTTTGGGGAGCAGAGCAGCAGTCATAGCACCTGGCCCGTGACTCTATGTATCTATAACCTTCCCCCTTGGTTGTGCATGAAGCAAAAGTATATTATGATGCCAGTGCTTATCCAAGGACCGAAACAACCCGGCAACGACATTGATGTGTATCTGAGGCCATTAGTTGACGAACTTTTACAGTTGTGGTCTGACGAAGGTGTACGTGTGTGGGATGAGTACAAACAAGAGGAATTTCCCCTACGAGCGTTGCTGTTTGTAACCATCAATGATTGGCCTGCTCTTAGTAACATTTCAGGACAGTCGAACAAGGGATACAATGCATGCACGCACTGTTTAGATAAGACTGACAGTGCATATATAGGTAACAAGATTGTGTACATGGGGCATCGTCAGTTTCTTCCAACCGGGCATCACGTAAGAAACGGAGGCAAGCACTTCAAAGGTTTGGCAGATATCCGGACAAAGCCTACACGCCGTGATGGTGATGTTGTATATGGCATGGTCAAGGATTTGGAAGTAATATTTGGAAAGGGTCCTGGCAGTCTAAATGTTCCGAACCTTTGGACTGTGAGAGAACTTTCATTTTTTTGGAAAGAGGTCCGAACCTTTTGACCCCTCGCCACAGATCGATGAGGTCACATGTATGTTGTTGAGCCAATCTGCATGCACTTTCTTCATGCTGACGAGTAACAAATTTCAAGGAGATTCGATTCTACAAGTGAGCCGAGCCACGGTGAAAACTTTTATTTAATAAAGTTTGTGTAGGAAATAAAAAGAGTTGACGAAGGGGTGAGATTCAACATGGGCGAGCCTTGTGTACAAGCTGGGGCGGGGCGTGGCCATGTTAGGGAAACCGGCAGGCAGTATACGCCATACCTAACTCAAGCAACACAATCGCACGTCTGCGATATGCACTTGTCCCGATCGGCCGGCACAGCCGATACAGACCAGACTGCAATGAGTCCGTGTTTCTATAAACTCGACCCATGGAATCATCACACGCCTTGCCAACTCTTGCCCCCCGGAGCGTGGAGTGACAGGCCTGTGCCACCAGACCCGGCGAGAGAAGGAGCAGAGATGCACTTATATGCATGTGTGAAACTACAAGAATTCTCGATGTGGGACAAAAAAAGGTGTCAACAACTACGGATTGATCGATCGGGAGACACGGGTTGTAGATGGGCCTATTGTCCTTCGCTGTATGGCCACGATCAATACGAGAGGTATCTCTTGGCCTTTTGTGCTAAAAAGGAAAAAAAAATAAACCTGCGAGCGTTACTAAGTATATGAAAGACGCGCAAATCCACGCTCTCTCCGCGCTCCGGCTACTTTAGATGCTACAGTGTTGAACAGTGCCCGCGGCATTTTTGCAAACAAGTCCCTCCACTTTCCAGAAATTACGATTCGGTCCTTCCGTATATTAGCCCAACCCCTAACCCTAGATTCCTTATCCTCACGCGAGCTCATCCTCTCTCTCACACACACAGCGGCGGCGACGGTGGCCACGCTCCGGCCGCTCACCGCCGGCCGACCTTCCACCGCCGCGCCACCACCCCGCCCCGACCTCAGCCCTCCTCCTCTCATCCCATCGCTCCTCCTCCCCGTCGCGCTTGCCGGGCGAGATGGAGCCTCGAAGTGGCAGCACGCCTTCTCCCACCTCGAGGAAGAGCTCACACCGGCCGCCGGTGCCCCGGATCTTCTAGAGAAGAACGCCGCCGCCGAGTCCCCTCCAACGAGACCCGGCCAGACGTCCTCTTCCTTCTTCCCCTTCTCCACCCCGAGACCCAGCCCGCCGCCCCACCTCTTCTTCTCCGGACGTCCTTTTCCTTCCTCACCTTCTCCACCCCGAGCCCCAGCCCGGCGCACGGCGCACCACCTCTTCTCATCCGCGATCCAATCACGCCCGAGGCGAAAAAGCGGATCGAGCTTCGCCGACCATGGCGAACTCTCTCCGTGTCGCCAGCGCCTGCCAACCCCCGCTAGGACGCCATCGACCTCCACAAGGATTCAAAGGTCCGTGCCTTTCCCCTTTGATTATCCTCCTTGATAGCGTTTTCCTGATAGGGGTCAATTCGGCCAGAGATTGGCACCCGCATAGCCACGTTCGGCTGCCTGGAAGTAATTACCCATGTTATTTTCCATCAGAATTGACTCTTATTTAATGGTTGATACATTAAAATTGAGATAAGCAACAATATTTTTGTACTCTAATTTGATGGAAACTAATTTACAATTTTTATAACCCGCGTACTCTCGGGAAATTGGGAAGCAAAACCGCTATGATGAACATTTGTAAGAGCTAGCATCATTTGTTTCTAGTTACGTTCTATTGATGTGCTCAACGGAGTGAGAAGTTGTTTGTAATATTTTTTCCAAACTATATTAAAGTAGTGTTTCACGAAACAGTTATTAAGTTATTGGTTTATAATTCCCATTCATCTCTGAACTGCCTCTGTACCTCAAATAGTTTTTTAGGTTGTTGATCCATTTCACATAGGTACTTGATCTGCTCCTATCTTAGTATAATTCAAGCTACTGCATGTTTGGAGCTGAACAGGAAGTAAGTCTTACTTGGAAGTAAGGACATGTATGCATTGTGTTCATGCAGGTTTATCGTCTCGCCATTTCCGTCCGTGCCTCGGAGAGTTCGATGTGCCTGTTCCTCGCTATCTCCACTTGTGCTTCGGAAAGTTCGATGTACAAGGTTTGTTCTTTTTTCTTCGCTGGTCGGTCTGCCGACGTTGAGGTTTCCCTTTGCTTCCTCTTCGTAACGTAGGCGGTAGCAGCGGCCAAGGCCATGATTGCGGCTTGAGAAGTGACGACAAGCATAGCTGAGACGCCATGGTGAGCTCCTACCAGCCCTCTTTCTTAGATTGTGCCTCTCTTCCCTCAATCCCGTCCCCACTTTTCTGTGGTGGAACATGCGGCTGTAGTGGCGCAAATAAGGGACGGAGGGGACTAATTCTAGGAAAATTACTCAATCTCTCCATTAGCAGAATTTATTTACCTTCCTAACAGACAACAGGTAATATTCTATATGATTTCTCAAACTGATGATCTACTAATTAAAGAGTCTTTATACAATATGATATATACATGGTCAAATCTTTAGAGAAATTTTGACTTAACTATAATTTAGTTCGACCTCTATAATTTATGAAATGTCATCTAATGATTCATCCCCCCTAATTAGCTCTATGATTTAGTACTTTAATACAGTGAAAAAAAATTCGACGAAATTTCGACCGAAATTCGCGAAATTAACGAATCTCTGTGTGGGGCGAGAAAACTTTATATCGCTCGAATATTTCGATAACATTTGAAAAAAATCCAATACGTAACACTTCTAGTACAAATAAATGATACTTTCAACATCAAGCTCTTTACGGTCAATTGGTATTGGATGCAGACTGTGGTCTGTTGGGTCGCGTGCTCGAATCCTTAAAACTACATAAATTTTTGCTAAATATTTTTAGATGTTGGACTTTGAATCTGGACGAAATTTTTGAAAACTTTCTTCGAAATTTCGTTATTTTCTCGAAATTCCCGAATCTCTGAGGGGGGCGAATTTTTTTTGCGAATCGAAATGCTGAACCCTGCTTTAATATTGGATTCTCTAAGAAGTCTTGGGGAACCATTCAAGGGCTGTATTAGATTTTGTCGACATATTCAATACTTCAACAGTTAATTACAGATCATGTTTGAATCAAAGGATTCCAACCGAGTTTCGAAGATTGAAATTGTTAGAATACTTTCTGTTATCACTCAGTTATCTGCTTAAACATAAATAAGACACATGGAGCAGGCAACCGATGCTTCTTGCTATGTGCCATTTTTTACAATCTGTTTGCTCATGTTTTTGACATGAGATACTTCAGAAATAAATGTCGCTTGGCTGAATCACTCATATCATTTGTTGAACTTATCACGAATGAAAGTGCACTCTCCAGGTGAGAACGATGCATAGTATTGATATATTTTCCAGGATCTAGAATAGGAGTGCAATATTGATTTGATATTGCTGCCAATACATTAAGATTATTTGTGTTATTTTCTAGCTTCCCGCTCTCTTCTTAATTAGGTGATCAATGGTTTTCAGTCCAATGTATACAAGTTAATTTTTTCAGCGTTCATGGACAATATAAAATTACGGTCCTTTACATGCTCTTTCACGGAATTACCTGTATCCTGGGTTGAATTTGTCACAGATGAAAGTGCAGTTCGCAAGTATAAAAGGTAAAATTTTGATGTTACTAATAACTTATAATGTTACTATAGGTGAAACAACTATCATTACTTCAGGGCAGCGGCGTTTCAGATTTATGATACTACCAACACAGGTAGCCCTCTTTTTCCGACAAGGAAATATTTATGAGTTTACCAATATGAAGTTGTGTTCTATTCTCCTACATGATAAGATCTTCTTCAGCTATGGCCTCAATATATTTAGTTAAAGCTTATTTTAATTCCTCTGTTTCTTCAGCTAAGTCCTCATATAGTTAGTTTTTCATGCACGATAGATGAATTGATTGCTTCTTCAGCTAAGGCCTCATATATTTAGTTAAAACTTATTTTAATTCCTCTGTTTTCTTGTGGGCATTGATCAAGTTTTACCTATAATATCCTGCTGCTCACCTGTTTCTTCCATTCCATCATCAGCGTGTCCAGTAATTCAAAGAGCTATGCACTGTAAGTTTCAAACTGCTTAGCTCACTTCATATCATAAATTGTGGCGCTATTGCATATGAACTGCTATACTACATAGTGATGAGTTGATCTATGATGATGCGCTGTGACACATCGGCACATAATAATGCAAAATGCATTTTCTCTTTTCCTTACTGAATGCTTAATTTTATCCATGGCTGTTGGCAGTGCAGTTTGGTGAAGGCTGACCGTCTGGTATTATAAGGACCGTCGAGTTGTAAGAGCATATACTGTGATTACGAACATTACCTTACAGATTATGCTTCCATGTTTATTTCAGGGAAGCTTTGGAACTCATTTTGATCTGTTATTGTTTGGTGTATCTGATAGGATAGCTTTGTATTATTTTCTGCAATTTCTGCTACTGTTTATTCTTCATGGTCCTTGGACCTGGGAACTATTCCTTTTTCTTTTATCTGCACATCTTTCCACATTGGTTAGCACTCTATCTTGCTAAATGCATGGTTTAAACTACCGAACACTCCTCTATTTTCCCTCAATCCTTTGTGGTTATATCCCTTCAAATATATTGTGCTAAAGATAGGTTCTGACTGCTCCTCTATTTTTCCTTAATCCTTTGTGGCTATACCCTTTCAGATATATGGTGCTAAAGATGTGTTTGTGTACTTCGGTGTGAAAAATACAAGGACTGGCTGATGTTATTTTATTAAGACATTAGGGCTACATTGCAATAATACAGTCCCAGGTACGCTGTTACATTCTCTCTTTGTGTGTTGCCAGGTTGGTACAGATTTCGATTGCATGATAATATTATTTACATCTCAACATTGTATTGTTGCCAACTTATCTTCAATGTTGTCGCCGTATATAGTTCTGTATAGATGTAAATAGGTAAAGAGAAACAGGTCTAACTTGCTTATATGCAGCTCGATCTGGATCCTAAGACCAACCTCATAGCCACAACAAGACTGAACTCTGTTAGGTAAACAAAGCTCTACATGGTTCAGTCCTTACGATGTAATTTGAATTTTATTGTCTGTCGTAGAGACCCTCATTTTAATTTTGTAACACATGCAATCTAATCTGTGGCAGTTTGCAGCATGAACATTAT
Source organism: Poa pratensis (assembly GCA_947311845.1). NCBI lineage: Eukaryota > Viridiplantae > Streptophyta > Magnoliopsida > Poales > Poaceae > Poa > Poa pratensis. The sequence continues at coordinate 39,027,131 of CAMZMU010000106.1, forward strand.
ATTATTGAATGGGAAGGACATGGACCTACAGATACTGCCACAACTGAATCTATGCTCTCTGATCTAGCAAGCCAGCAGACGGATGGTTTAGTGGTGCGTATATCTCTTCTCTTACAGCATATTAACACTAAGTGCAAGTACCACGATTCTACCTCATATCAATCTTACATGCTTCTCATTTCTACAGGGAAAGACTTTTGATTTGAAAATAAAAATCAACAAAACAAACAATCCTAGAGACTGGTGGTTCTATGCTTGCACAAAGTGTTGCAAGAAGATGATACTAATGGGTGCTACACGCAAATGCTCTATCTGTAGAGGTTTTAAAGGTGATCACAGGCAACTACTAACATTTAAGTTATTACCCCTTATACAGGTTTTGTATACTTTCTAATCCAACTCATTGCGACACATTTTAGGCTAAAGCTCCTGTTAGTCAAATAAGAATCCTATATGATAACTTTTGTGCTGACAACGTGGCTGCCATATTGATCAAGCCACACTGCTTCTATGATGCTGATCAAACCACTATGTTAATCAGATTAGCAGCAACTTCTTACTTTTGAACGTTTTGTACATGAATCACATGCTACAACCTAATGGTACTATCTAACCGGCTCTGTTTTTTGTACAAATAGACAACCTGCCAACCAATGTGGACCTTATGTAATTGTGTACACATATTTTCATATATATACATATTGCTTTCTTGCAGCAACCACGGTTCAGCTAATGTCACTACTGCATGTACTGCACAGATCAAAACTATCAAAATCTGCTTACAAAATATATTATGCCACTAAAAAAAGAAAACATACAATACATAAAATTTCTCACGAAGGGTGCGGCGTGTCGCCGCACCGAATTCAACTAGTATCATTCATAGCCAGCCGGCATGCATTCCTTTCGTCGCTGCGCCGTCCTAGATGGCTTGATCAGGCTTGCCAATGATGGAGAAGTCATTCATCTCCAACCCGCGACCATTGTCCAAATCCGCCTCGATCGCCTCGAGATTGGTCGTGTGATGATCAACATCAGTGTCGTATGCGGTATGCCTGGCTAGGGATGCTCCAACGCACCCTCAAATTAATGACGTGCTATAGTGCAAAGTACATCTTTTGGCGTGTGTTTCGTGGGTGGAAACTTTGAGTGCCTTTACCATGTCATGAATGCGCGTTCGAACACATGATCGTCGCTTGTGACTTTTTCACTTTCAAACGTTTCCCTAAATAAAATAATATAATTCTGAGATCTGATGGTTCATGAATTTTATATCAAATGTTTGAACATAGTATATCGTGAATATAGCGCTACTTTAGACAAATTTTTACCCACGGTGCAATAAAAGTTATTTTTTACGAAACTTTTTGTACGGGTACAATACTTGATAATGTTTGTCTGATATCAGTTTCGCAACTTTTTAACAAAATTAAATTATTTTCAAATGTCAGGGTATATGGTAACCAGGTTCTCCTATGTGTTTCCGATTTTTTTTAAATAATATTTTTTTAGCTGAAATTCGGAAAATAGCGCGCGTTTTCCAGAAATTTGGAAAATACCGCGGCGTCGGCAACGGCCGGGCCGAAAGCAGCCAGTTTCGGCATGGGCGACGCCGAAACCCGTGTTTCGGCAGGGGCTACGCCGAAAGAAGGTCATCGTCTGCGCCGCTGCCGACAGTGCATGGCGCAGCAGGCCTAGCCCACTGCTTTCGGCTCGAGCGGTGCCGAAAGGTGGGTTTCGGCACGGGCGACGCCGAAACCTGCTGGATAAGCTCACAGATTGAAGAAATAGAGTAGAGAAGGGTTGGGGCATCCCCGATCTGTTGATGGGATAGCTGTTTGTGGAGGCATTTGGGGGTGTGGAGGTGGAGCAATGGTGGTCAACAATGGTGGATAGTGGTGCTGCATGCTGTTGTTGGGCAAGGAGAGGGTTGATGCAGTGGTGGTGGTGCTAGATTGAAGCCAGGCAGCGGGAGCTACACACGCGTCAAGGGTAAACCCTAATCCCTAAATTTTTTAGGTTAAATTTGAATATAGTTTGTGGGTAGATGTATAATATTTGTTTGCATTAGTGTAGATATATTTCGTCGGTTAGATATATCGTATAATTTTATTAGGATTAATATTAGCATTGTAGATATATTTTGTCGGTTAGATATATTGTATATTTTGATTCGGATTAATATTAGCAGTGTAGATATATTTTGTCGGTTAGATATATCGTATAATTTTATTAGGATTAATATTCGGAGTGTAGATATATTTGGTCGGTTAGATATATTGTATATTTTGATTCGGATTAATATTAGGAGTGTAGATATATTTCGTCGGTTAGATATATCGTATAATTTTATTAGGATTAATATTAGCAGTGTAGATATATTTTGTCGGTTAGATATATTGTATAATTTTATTAGGATTAATATTAGGAGTGTAGATATATTTGGTCGGAGTGTAGACATATTTGGTCGGTTAGATATATTGTATATTTTGATCCGGATTAATATTGGTGGTGGTTGTAATTTTTAGATATATCCGGTGTGTGGTATTTGACGATACCAAAAATTTGTCTAGGTAATGGAAGTGGTACATATTGTAGTGCACTACGGTGCCAGTACAGTCCGTGCAACTGAGTCAGGGGTTGATCTTCGTGAATTTGATAATTTGGAGATTCAGTTGACAGAGCCAGAGAAAGTGGAAATTAGCGTTGTCCAGTGCTATTTCACGGTGAATTTTGGTTACGATCCTAATTTCTGGACGGTTAGGATTCAGTCGCTATGGACCAAATCCCGGACAAATATTTACTGGGAGTTGTTGCCGCTTGACCGGAAAAAGCAGTGGGTTTCTTGGCTAGCGTCATGCAAACGCCGTGGCACAAAACCAGAAGTCCTACTGTTGTTTGTTTTGAAGGGGGAGAGTAGTGAAGCAACTAGTTCGCATACTGCCCAAATTCCTGTGCATTATGAACCATCACCGACAGCAGGGAATGCTCGAACTCATGTTGAGTACCATCAACCATCGCTGTCAGAAATTCCTGTTCATTACGAACCAGCATTGTCAGCAGGACCTACCCAAATTGGGGAGGCTGATGCGGATGAGCACACAGGAACAGTGCAGGACGCGATGTTGGATGAAGACGAGGATGGCGTCGCCGAAGATCTTAATTCTGATGAAGGAGATTCTGATGATTCAGATGAAAATGATGGGGAAGATGTACCTATTCCTGGTTATTGGAACCAGGACAAGTCAAATGTCATGACTGTGCGTGATGGTCATGAATCGTCCTGGGAGTACCACATGAATAACATTGAAATTGGGGCTCAGTACAGCACGAAGCAGCAGTTAAGGGAAGCCGTGATTCAGTGGGCATTGTCCACACAGAGGGTTTTCCGCACTGATGTATCAAATAAGCAATATTTGACAATGAGCTGTACTGACATTGGTTGTCCTTCACGGGTGCATGGTCACTTACCGAAGTATGAGGTTGTGTGGGTGGTGACAGACGTCGTGCCACACACTTGTGAAATTAATTGTCAACTCAAAGATCACCCAAACCTAACGTCAACTCTCATTGCACGTCTTTTGTTCAGTGAGATAGTGGACAAGAAAGACATGGTAGCGAAGCACATCATAAGAACAGTCAAGGCAAGATGGAAAACCAACATTAAGTATGGGAAAGCCTGGAGAGCTAAGCAGAGGGCACTAGAGGAGAGGTTTGGGAGTTTTTATGACTTATGATAATGTTATCCGTCTTGTTAGCACGTTGAAGCTGAGGAATCCTGGCACATATGCTATAGTCCAATTACAAAAAAAGGAGGAGATTCCTGAATATGATGTGTTTGGCCGATTGTTCTTCTCATTCGCCATATGCATCGAAGCTTTTAACTATTGCCGTCCAGTGTTGTACGTGGATGGCACATTTCTCACAGGCAAGTACAAGGGGCAGATCCTGACCGCAATAGGTGTGGACGGCAACAACCAGATCGTGCCAATTGCATTTGCCTTCGTCGAGGGTGAGAATTATGACAGCTGGTTATGGTTCTTCAGGAATTTGAAAATGTCAGTTGTGAAGACTCGGCCAAATGTCTGCATCCTCCATGACAGACATGCTAGTATGCTAAAGGCTATAAAGACACTGCAGCAACCCGGCGTGGATGAAGAAGCACCATGGACTGACATCACTAGTACAGAAAAGGCTATCAGTGGCGCACCCTTTTTTGATTCTGTGGCGCACCCCCAGATTTACTGGGTGCGCCACAGAATTCTCGCCACTAAAATTTTTTCTGTGGCGCACCTGGCTTGGTGCGCCACAGAATTCTCACATTTCTGTGGCGCACCTGGCGTTGTGCGTCACAGAATTCTCAAAAAATTGAAAAAATTCAAAAAATGCAAAAAAAATATAAAAGTTTAAAAAAATCAGAAAAATCAAAATATGAAAAATCCTAATTATTGGAATTATTTTCAGATTTTTTGAATTTTTTGAACTGATACCTTCCCGCTAGGTCACCCATCTTCAAATTTCTCCAACCCTAGCACGCTTAACTTCTAAGTTCCACGCAGTTCACCTACCCTTGTGCTACTCAAGTTCTTATTGATATATATATCATATGAATCCTCTTAAGTCTTGTATGTGTATATGTGTGGTATGTGTTATAAATGTGTGTTTTTAAATTTCAGATTTTTCAAAAACTTCTAAAGTTTCAAAAGGAGATTCAAAAGTTTCAAAAGATCCAAAAAAATCAAAAAACTTAAAAAAATTCAAAAAATCCAAAAAATTCAAAAAAGTCGAAAAACTTCAAAAAATTCAACAATCTTCTTTGTTATACATTTCTGTGTCTTTTTTTGGACTTTTTGAATTTTTTATTTTTTTTAAATTTTTTAATTTTTTTCCATTTTTTGATTTTGCTGCGAAAAATCGTCTGTTTGAAATAACTTTTTTTTCTTTTGGAATTAGAGGAATCTGTGAATTGCGGACCGGGTATTTTTTGCTCTTCTTTGTTATACATTTCTGTGTCAAAACACTCGGCTTTTTCTCTAGTTTTTTTTTGACATATTTTTTGCATTATTTCGACGTCGTATGCAAAAGTTATGGCCGTTACAAGTTTTTTTTCCTGTTTGTTGCAGAAAAGGTCAAAATTCATATTTCAAAATTTCTATACCTACTAGACACTCAAACCTAACTACATGTCAAAGGATTCTATTTATTGAAATTTTTATCATTTTCTTTTACTTCCTGCAAGACTAAAAAGGCGATCAGCCATCTTCCCCACCGCCGCCCTAACCCACCACCGGCGATCAGCCATCTCCGGCCACCAAAACACCATTCCCCTCCAATCAATCTCTTCCCCACCGTCCCAAACCCCTAAACCCACCCTCAAGCCCTAGGATCCGTCGAAGATGGTGGTTGCATCTTGGTGCTGGAAGGCTACGTACACCACCAACAAGGATCTGGACCATGGCCGCTCCAAGGCCCACGATGGGAAGCTGTACCTTTGGCCAGGTAAAGGCAAGGACTGGATCACCCTGAAGAGCGCCAGCGGCAAAGCACTCGTGGGTCGACACCTGATGCATGGCGAAGTGATCTGTCCCGGATCCAAGGTGATGTACCCTTCTCACACCGCTACTCTACTGGAATGCTTGTGTTCTCCTGCTGGCCTCTCCTGCTATCCGGAGCGGCCCGTCCCAACAATGGAGATTGGGGAATCGTCATCATGCATCTCTGATCGGGTACCGCTGGGACTGGACTACTCTGATGGTCAGAGGTTCCGCGCAGAAGTCAGACGTAAATTCAGGTCTACAGTTCATCCTCTAGGCAAGTCAAATCATTTTCTGTTAACTGTTTCATTTGGGAGGGCCAAGTTCAAATTATCTGAAGTTTCGGTCAGCTCTGCCTTGGAAGCATGTATTGGTGGACTAGGTGATGATCTCAATGTTCAGTTTTTATCAGACAGAGTGTATCGGTTTTCTGTGGCGTCAAGATCAGTTGGTTTTCATGTGAATGCCCTCCGCTCTTATTCTTGCCCGCAGTTTAAGTGTTACTTTCATACTTGGGGCGCTGGCGGTCCCAATTGGCAAAGAGAATTTGCACATTGGCAGAGAGAATGCAGTCAGGAATGGACCCTTGTTAGCCCCAATAAAAAGCGAACTGAAGCAGCCATTTGTGCTCTCCAGCGCACGCCTGCGCGTTCCATTCTTCAGCATGGTCGTCCTGAAGCTAGATCCAAAAGATCACTGCAGTTCGCGAATGTAATTTCATATGATGCCTGTCCGGGATACAGTAACACAGCTCTGACGATTAGTACCACAAACGCAGCAGAGAAAATTCAGTTTGGCTCTTTCTCCCCAAGCTTGGTAAGTAATAATGAGGCGGGATCTCAGGGTTCCAATTCCGAAATCTCTGGGCCGAATCCTGTGCCTGCTAGTTTTGAAACAGATGCTAGCGATTCGCATATTAATGGGCCGATTGAGCCCATGGAAGGCGAAGAGTGTGGACGGTGCCTATCGCCGGGGCATACCAAAGAAGTCTGTACCAGGAAAATTCGATGCTGTTGTTGTTTTCGATCTGGACATATTGAAAAGGAATGCTTCGCTAAAACAAAGAAGGTATGGATTCCAAAAAAGGATATTTCCGGCGATAACCACCTCGGTTCCCGCGCCTCTTGCCTTTTGGGCACTATAGAGAAGATACCCCTGCCCGTCGACTCGCCTCCTCTGTCAGAATCCCCTGTTTCCCCCATTGCATCGCCGCTTCAATCTGAAACCTTGCCCTCACCACCCACATCGCTGTCATCGTCGATTCCACCCTGCAGCCCACCAATGGCGAACTTCGAGCTTGACCCCGAACCCTGGGTGCCTCTGGGGCACCAGATCATTGACGGCGGACCGACGAGACTGCCTCGCACGTTCTACACGCCGCCCGTGGTGCCGCCTCGCCACAATGAGACCATCTGCACTGCGATCATTGCGCCGCCACAGCCAATGGCCACGCAGCAGTTCTGGCGCAATCAGGTTCGCAATTTCATAATCAATAATCTTCAGAGAGAGGTAGAAGATGTGCAGCCGTGTGTGCTTGGTCTGGGGTTCTATCGCATGCGTAGTCCAGCTGCCCGTGCCATTCTTGTAGATCATGGTCCGTATCAGCTACAGCATGGGGTCTCTGTGGTGTTTGTGAATCATGATGATAGGGATAATCACCGTGCTACTCAAGGATTTCGTAATGGCTGGCTTATGTTTCTGAGTGTACCGCTAGATTACAAGAATGAATATGATATATCTCATGCGGTAGGCACATTCGGCAAGTTCATCCACTGGCACCAAGATGATGCTCTTCTTGACAGGACCATGGTTTATGCATCGTTCCCCTCTCCTGCCCTAGTCCCAAGAGATGTCGTTTTCGGCAATTATACGCACCTGGGGGGATTCAAGGAATCATGGACTGCACCGTGCTATATTCTCACTGCAGATTTCGCTGATGTTCTACCACCAGATGAGGACCAGATGCCGCTCAATGGGAACCCACACCCCCTTCCTGGCCAGTTGCAGCAGAATGAACATGCCTTTGTGATGCCACAGTACCCGGAGCTGGGATGGGATGTTGTCCCACATGTGCCCCAAGTGCATGAACATGATTTCTTCCAGCCAGAGCCTGTTGATGAAGCACCACAGCAAGAAGAGCAAGATGTCAGCTCCATTGTGCAACATAACTCTGACATCTCTGAAAATTCAGTTAATCTGGAACATGGGCAGGGCAACATGATTATCAACCAGGTTCTGATTGTTGATGAAATCCCTCCGGTGAGCTTTGCACGCTCGGGCATGGAAATCTTGGCAGAATTCTTGCACATTGCACCTGAGGAAATTGGGCTCAACTCAACACGTGTCTCGATTGGGCCTGAGCTGCCACCACATATGAAACAAGAGAAGATCTTTCAGCTGATCATGCCCAGTTTACTAGCCTGGAAAATCCCTAACGCACCATATGATCTATGTGAGTGTCTCCCTGCACTGTTAGCCAAGAGGCAATGGAGTGTTGCATTTGAAGGAAACTCAAGTTTCAGCGTTTCAAGGGGTGATACAAGCACTGACAGGCCTCTGGTTCCACTGCGCCGTAGGCCTGTTGCTCGAACTCTGATCTTGGAGCTTGACAGTACCCAGCACGAGGAACCAATGAGCTTCTCTGCCTCCCAGCCCGTTGCTCGCAAGAAAAGAGGCAGGCCTCAAAAGAAGGCGGTGAGCTCTCCCCCTGTTCATGTCCATGACCGTGGGCTCAGAAGAAGCACTCGTGGCAGTGCAGCCAGGGATGGTTTCAGACACTCTGTCCTCGCAGACTCCAGAGCGCCAGCCGTGAAGAAACGCAGAATTACGAAGAAAGATGTTGTGACTGTTGATGGCCCCAAGAAGCCTGGCAAACGATCAGCTAAATCAAAGAAGGCAGAGAAGAATGATCAGGCGCAGGAAGAATGCATTATCCCTCCTACTCCAGTGGCCACTATACAACACATTGGTGGACTGCTTGGGATCGATGCTGAAGAACTCACCAAGGAAAAGCTTACAGCTGATCCTAAAGGCATGAATGCAGACACCCCCTCCAATGATAAGTGAAGATAACAAAGAGTCTTGGCAGCTGTTGGTTGCCCCTATGGTGCTTTATTTTGTCGCTATTTTTAGCTGTTGCTTTGGTGTTTCTTCTGTCAGTTTTATCAGACTTTCAGTTATGTCAGTTATGTGGACTATGATGCCTGTGCAAGACAATATTTGTGATGTGTCAGTTATATGGCTACTGTATCTCGTTGTGCTTATGTCTTTTGCTAGTCCTGAGATGTTATCTGTGATTCTGTTGCTCCTCATGAGTGTGACTATTGGTGTTATCTTGCTTCTGATGGCTATGCCGGGTATGATAATTAGTTATACTTTAAACCCCAACGAGTGCTGGACTGTGATGATGATGGTCAAATCTAGATATTTGGCCTGTTTGCCTCCTTGTACACACGTGTTTAATGGATAACAAAGGATACAGAAAATGGTGTGTGCTCGATTTGAATGTCAGAGGCCTGAACTCAGAGGAGAGACAACTAGATGTACGTGCTAAAATTGAAGAAAGCCAATGCTCTATCATTTGCCTGCAAGAAACAAAAATGGACTACTTTGATCACAGAATCATTAGGAAATTTTGCCCTAAAAGATTTGACAACTTCGCATATGCTCCTTCAGTAGGGGCGTCTGGCGGCATCATTGTGCTGTGGAACTCAGCCATTTTCCAAGGGAACCTGATGGAAATTCAGCGTTTTTCTGTTGTTATCGAATTCACCTCTGCTCATAATGCAGTTAGCTGGACACTAGTATCTGTGTATGGCCCTTGCCATGGACCTGAGCGTAATAACTTCGTCGATTGGCTGTATCATCTGCAGATCCCGGTTGATACCCTATGGTTGCTGCTAGGTGACTTCAACTTCATCAGATCAAATGATAACAGAAACAAGCCGGGAGGAGACCTGAATGATATGTTTATCTTTAATGACATCATTGGTCACTTGGGCCTCATTGAACTTCCAATCAAGGGCAGAATGTATACCTGGTCCAACATGCAAAATGAGCCTCTTTTAGAGCAATTGGACTGGTTTTTCACCTCACCCTCATGGACAACCAGTTTTCCCAACACTCTGGTATTGCCTATGGCCAAATCTTCCTCTGATCATGTCCCATGTATGGTGACAATTGACACTGTGATCCCTAAGGCCCGGTTGTTTAGATTTGAAAATTACTGGGTAGATCACCCATCCTTCCTTGCTTGTGTGGAAAAATCCTGGAACAAACCATCCTATAAAAGGAACAGTGCAGCAATTCTGGCCCATAAACTGAAATGTCTAAGATACGACCTGAAGAAATGGCAAACTAGCTTATCCACTATTAAGGCCCGGATTGCAGATTGCAATAAAGTTATCCTAGTGTTGGATGACCTGGAGGAAATTAGAGCACTCACGCGGCCAGAGTTTAACTTCAGGACTATTGTAAAGAAGCATCTAGAAAAACTACTTAAAGCCCAGAGTGATTATTGGCGCAAGAGATGCTCTATCCGATGGATAAAAGTTGGAGAAGACAACACGAAGTTCTTTCATGCAATGGCCAGTCAGAGGTACAGGAGAAATGCAATTGCTGGACTTAAAACAGAGCAAGGTGATTTAGTCTCCGATCATGAGCAGATGGCTGGGATAATACTGAACAAATTCAAAGACAGAATGGGTAGGACTAATGGCATTTCTATGGGTTTTGATCTGGCTGATTTGCTGCAACCAGTGGAGGATCTTGACGAGCTGGTAAGGCCTTTCGAGAAAAAGGAAATGGATGATATTATCAAATATATGCCCTCCGACAAGGCTCCAGGACCAGATGGATTCAATGGTCTATTTCTTAAAAAGTGTTGGCATCTCATTTCAGCTGATTTCTACAAGTTAGCCAATGACTTTCATGCTGGATTGATCTCATTGGAAAGCATTAACACTTCATTCATCACCTTGATCCCGAAAGTTAATTCTCCTGAGACTGTAAGCGACTATCGACCAATCTCTCTAACTAATGTCTGTCTCAAGTTCATCACCAAACTAGCTGCCAACAGATTGCAAACCAAGATACTCAATTGTGTGCACAAAAATCAGTATGGATTCATTAAGAACAGGACAATACAGGACTGTTTGGTTTGGTCGCTTGAATACCTTTTTCAGTGTCATGCTTCGAAGAAACCCATCATAATTCTAAAGCTTGATTTCGAGAAGGCGTTTGATACAATTGAGCACGAGGCTTTATTAGAGATCATGAAACACAAAGGATTCCCCATTGAATGGCTGAGATGGGTAAAGGACTTCTTGACCTCGGGTGTCTCCTCTGTACTTTTAAATGGGGTACCCGGGAAACAGTTCCACTGCAAGCGCGGGGTTAGACAGGGTGATCCTCTCTCACCCTTGCTTTATGTCCTAGGAGGTGATTTGCTGCAGTCGGCGATAAATAAATTATTGCAAGATGGGGGTATTCAACTGCCAATTATCACTGGAGATACAGACTTTCCAATCATCCAATATGCCGACGACACTCTGTTAATAATGCCTGCTGATTTGGATCAGGTGGTCGCCCTAAAGAAGGTCCTCAATGTTTTCTCTGAATCTACTGGACTGCGGATAAATTATCATAAATCATCTATGATGGCCATCAATGTAGAGGATCACACCATGGCTCTTCTGGCCAATGCGTTTGGTTGTCAAATTGGTACTTTGCCCTTCACCTATCTAGGGTTGACTGTGGGCACCACTCGGCCTACTATTCAGGAACTCTCACCCATTGTGCACAGATTGGAGAGGAAATTACTTGCCACCTCCTGTTTTCTTAACCAAGGATCTCGCCTACAGCTTATTACCTCGGCACTTGCCTCTATGCCTCTGCATTTTCTGACCACCATACACATTCCCCCTGGAATCATTAAGCAGCTCAACAGAATCATTAGGCAGTGCCTTTGGAGGGACAATACCGACACACCTAAGCAGTCCTTAGCTTCATGGGAGATGATTTGCAAGCCGAAGCAGAAAGGAGGACTGGGGATAGTGGATTTTCAGAATAAAAATGAAGCACTGCTGATCAAATTTCTGCACAAGTTTTACAATAAAACGGAAACCATCCCTTGGGTAAAACTCATCTGGGACACATACTACCAAGCTGAGGTTCCACACGCAGCTAAAGCATGCGGCTCTTACTGGTGGCGAGATGTGGCAAAGCTCATGGACAAGTACAGAGGCGTTGCTTCACCTGAGGTTTTTTGTGGCGACTCTGTGATGTTATGGTCTGATAATTGGGAAGTTGGCAATTCCACCGTTGAACTGAGCCAGCGTTTTGCACGATTGTTCTCATTTGCCAAAGATGCCAAGATTTCTGTGAGAGACATGGTGCTTCTTGAGGACAGAACAGCCGAGTTTCATCTCCCCATGTCAGGCAGAGCTTATGATGAATTCGTTCTGCTGTCCAGTTGGCTTGATCAGGTACAGCTCGATGATGAGATGACTGATGTGTGGAAGTGTTCTTGGGGAGCCTATACAGCTGGAAAATATTATCTGAACCTATATGCCAGTATCAAGTGTGCCCGCTTTATAAATGGATTTGGCAGAGCAAATGTACATTGAACATTAAAACCTTTGCGTGGCTCATGTTGAGTGACCGGCTGAACACGAAAGACATGCTCCAGAGGAGGCACTGGCAGGTTACTGATGACTACAACTGTGTTTTGTGTTCTGCGCATGCCCACGAGGATAGAGATCATCTGTTCTTCAACTGTAATTTCAGCACCCGTGTGTGGAACTATCTGCAAATTCATTGGGCACCAGGGGATAATATGCTGCAGATCCTTTCAACCGCCAGAAAAGATTTCCAGCAGCCTTTCTTTGTGGAGGTAGTACTTCTTGCGAGCTGGAGCATTTGGAAAGTTCGTAATGCAAAGATTTTTGAAGGAACTAGACCGAGGTTCTATGCATGGAAGAACCGCTTTGTACATGACATCTCCCTTCAGGCTCATCGATTCAAAGCTGCACATAAGACCAAGCTCATAGATTGGATAGCCTCCCTTCCCTGAGTTGATACGCATACATTCTTTTGTTCATATCACACACTCTCTCAATCTGTAGATAAATTGGTAGAGCCATACTCTCCCTCTCTCCCTTTCTCCCTCTCTATCTTTGTACATAACTCCTTTTGTATTGCATTACTTTTGGTTCTGGAATAAAGGTTGGAAAATGGGCTGTGGGGCTTTTGCCTCACAGTAGAAAAGTTTCAAAAATAAATAAAAAGGCGATCCACGGGGGGGTGGGATTTTTAAAAAAAAATCTGTGGCGCACCATCTGTGGCGCACCTGCCAGGTGCGCCACAGAATGTCACCTTTCTGTGGCGCACCTGCCAGGTGCGCCACAGAATTTTTTTTCAAATTTTAACCCGCCCCCCAGATAATTTTCTGTGGCGCACCTGGCCATGTGCGCCACAGAAAATGTGTCTTTCTGTGGCGCACCAGGCTTGGTGCGCCACAGAATGTCTAATTTCTGTGGCGCATGTGGTTTAGTGCGCCACAGAAATGTGACTTTCTGTGGCGCACCGGGCTTGGTGCGCCACAAAAAATAATTCTGTGGCGCACCAATTAAGGGTGCGCCACAGAATGCCAACCTACCTATATAGGGTTTCCCTACTAGTGCATGCAGAGTCGCTGGTGTATGCGCCATCTAGGCGCTAACTTTTACTCATGCTTTAAAAGTAAGCGGCTGATGAATTTGTTTAAAAGACTCTGCAATCAGAATTAGGAGAGGAAGTATCAGTTTTTGTGGGAAAGGCTGACTGAATTCACAAGGAAACAAGTGAAGGAAAGAAGAGCTGCACAGGCTCAAGGAGTATCTGTGCAGCTCCAGGCGGCACAGGTCGCTGCAGCGCAGACGGATGATTCAGATCCTGTTGGTTTGTGTAACTTGCCTGGAATTGACCCACCTGGTACGAAGAGAAAGGAGGGAAAACGAATCAGGAATTTTGAAGAGTGGATAGAGAAAGAGCCTCCCGTGAAATGGTCTTTGTTGCACGGCGATCATGGAGCTAGGTACGGCACCATGACTACCAACCTTGCAGACGTGTATAATTTTGTACTCAGAGGGAATAGGAGTTTGCCACTAACAGCACTGGTGGAGGGAATTTTGGTAGGCACATTAACATATTTCAGAGATAGACGCCGCGAAGCTGTCGAGCATATTGAGTATTACCCCAACACACCTTACTGCCGAAAAATAAGACTGTACATGGACAAGAAGATAAAGAAGGCATGGTTGCACACAGTCGTTCGTATGGGTAATCAAGAACCGAGGTACGAGGTACGCTTACCCACTGAAAGATTTGGTGCGGGTAATGAGCTTAAGACCCATGAGGTGAGCATTGGACTTGATGCACCCCCAACGTGCGAGTGCACGTGCAATAAACCGAGATTGCTTCACCTCCCATGTTCTCATGAGCTAGCAGTTTGTGGGCAGATGGGGATGAACCCAATCAATTTCGTGTCTCTGTATTACATGAAGGAGGCAGTGGTTCAAACTTGGACCGGGGAGATGACAGGATTTAGGGTAGTTGGTAACTTCAACAAGGTTAACCCATTGGAAAGACAATATGTTCCGGATCCCGCTCTAATGAGAACTAGCAGAGAAGACGGAAGTCGCGTCGAATCCGGAATGATATGGATGAGTCCGAAGCCGGTGGACCCACTCGACAGTGCTTGTTATGCACTAATTTCGGACACAGAGAGAAGTACTGTCCCAAATACGGCCTTGGACCTGCTCCTGATCCTGCAAGCATTCCGGTTCCTGGGCGTGATCGAGGAAACCGAGGCCGAGGAGGACGTGGGCAACGTGGCTAGCACTGTGGTTAAATTTGTATGCGTATGAACTATGTTTTAATTTTTACGTGTCCGAACTATGTTTTAATTTGTAAGTGTCAGAACTATGTTTTCATTTGTCAGTGTTTGAACTATGTTTTAATTTGTAAGTGTCCGAACTATGTTGGAATTTGTAAGTGTCCGAACTATGTTGGTATTTGTAAGTGTCCGAACTATGTTTTAATTTGTAAGTGTCCGAACTATGTTGGTATTTCAAAGTGTCTGAACTATGTTTTTAATCTGTACCATACAGATGGCTTCATATGCTTTGCTTAATGGAGCGATCGATGGAAAACATCGCGCTAGGCTGTGGGAGAATGGTAAAACGCCTAATCTCGTGCGTACACGGGGTCCATCATACAACTGGATGATACACCCTGATTGGGTTGATCGGTACGTGCACCGGGTCCATAATTTTGTTACCATTTATGATGCGATGAACATTATTTGATAATTTTTTTGATACAGGTTGACTTGGTCTGGTCTGCTTCCTATAGCACGCCTAGTTGAGGCGACTCCTCGGGAGTGGTTACATCATCCACCAGATCAGGTCGGAGACGCAGATATTGATGTCCAGATGGATGCATCTCGACGTGTCAACATAGACAGGTCACTGCTTAGCTGTTTAGTTGACCGATGGAGGCCCGAGACCCACACTTTTCACTTCCCGTGCGGGGAGATGGCACCGACACTTCAGGATGTGTCATTTTTGTTGGGTCTCCCACTGGCGGGCGCGGTCGTAGGTCCTTTACAGGCTCCAGGTAATTGGCGTGACGAGATGCAGGCACGTTTCGCAGGTGTACATCCGGAAAACCCGTTCTTGCCGAACCAGAAACACGGTCCTCGGGTTTCTTTTTTGAGCAAGTTTCAGGTAAGATTGTTACAATTATGCCGTTTATTTTTAACTATCAACAAACCTGTACTTACCCAGTTTCTGTTGTATGATCAATGCAGATAGGTGCTCTTGGATACCCTGAGGTCGCCTTGACTGAACAGCAGATTACTAGATGTTTGGAGGCATACCTGATGTGGCTGTTCGGCAAGGTGATGTTCACAGAGTCCCACGTCGACACTATTTCTGCGCGCTTCATCGATATAGCGCGAGAGATTGCGGAGGCACAACAACTTGAGGACATAGTGCCACGGAGTTTTGGGTCTGCTGTCTTAGCCGCCACGTATCGTTCTTTGTGCACTGTGTGCACCAAGAACGCAGACTCCTCTTCGATACTTGGCTGCCCACTACTGTTGCACTTGTGGTCCTGGGAGAGGTTCCCTATTGGTAGGCCTGACGTCGACGCTATTACTCCTTGGCAGTACAGGTTCATCGAGGAAAACCTAGTCAATCTGCCTACATTTGGTAGTATGTGGACACGTAGACAGGTAAACTTGCACATTATTTATTTCTTGTTGAACTAATTGTCAAGTTCTTTATTTATGTATACTAACTAGTTTATCTATTTGCAGAGACGGTACGCGGGAGAGCAAGTCAGAAATTGCTACGGGTCATTCACGATGCAGTTTGATCAGTTGCAGGACCATCAGGTTATTTGGGAGCCGTACCGTGCTGACAGGGTGGTGGCGAGATACCCCGGTGGGATTTGTACCTTGTGTCGGAGGGATGAAAACTATTGGTACACTCGAGCCTCTATTATTTTCGATGTCACGGTGGAGGAGGTGGCCCAACAGCGAGTCATGAGACAGTTCGGCAAGCGACAATTGCCCGAACCTCCCGCGAGACAGCCGCCCCTTCCTTCGCACATCCACAGGTATGTTTTTAACCAACTGTGGTTGCACTAACGAATCTCTAAAGTCGTATTCTAATTACGGTACGCATGCATGTTTTCAGATTGTCACGACAAGGCGAGAGAAGTTACACATCTTGGCTACGGGTACTACAACCGTACATTGCAGAATGGGCGAATGCGACGACTAATGTATGGCCCGCGGATGAGCCATTTCAGCTGGATGATTTTAACGCATATCTGCGGACGTATAGACAGTCCACTCGAGTTCGCTTAGTCCACACGTCCCAGCCTGATCAGCTGCCACCTCCTGCTGTTACAGACATGTACCCACTTCAGGCTATTGGGGGAAGCAGAAACTACGCGGTACGTATCTTACTTATATTGGTAAATGCATGTCTCAATAATGAACCATAACATTTTGTTTTTCTATTACAGGCAGAGTTGATAGAAGACATTCGGAGCGACGTTGCTGCCTTTGCCCCACAGCCGCAACACGTATCTTGGTTCAAGCGTCTGGAGGATAAACTACGTCGTGTCTACTCTGTTCTTACTTGTGCCGGCGGTGCTGACGTTGCTCCACGCGGTCCAGCCCCGCGCCCCACGCGCCACTCGTCAGCAACTCAGGATGCACAGGTATCACCCTCCGTCACTCTGTTGGTCGACAGGACCCCCGGCCACGTCTTACACGAGCACAGACTCCTCGCCCACAACCTACGTACGAGTCTGGTAGTTCGTCGCAGCAGCCAGATCCGTCTCAGCCACTGATGTACCGGCCGCCAGATGCATCTCAGCCTGGTAGTTCGACATGGCAGGCGCCACCTACGTACCAGCAGCCTATGTACCAGCAGCCACCCGTGTACCAGCAGCCACCTATGCACCATCTTGGGATGCCGACGTCTGGTTACGGGATACAGCCACCTCCACATATGATGTGGAACCCGTCTCCTGTGCCGGTGACTCAGTTTCAGAGCCACCTCGGTACGTAGTTTTTAATACTCATACAAATTTACCTTATTCACCCACACATGATACTGACGTAACTTTTACAGGTGGGGGTGGCTCCTCCTCACACATGGATCCGGAGGACGAGACATTGTACCATACTCCACCGCCGCCCGATACGCAGGAGACGCAGGAGGATGAGCCGTTGCGAGGCCGAGGGATGCGTGACCACCGCGCTCCAGCACGCTTGTCACCTACCGGGCCTCGACCACGGAGGCAGCCGCGCACTCGTGCTCACAGAGATGACTGATACTACTATCTATGTATGAGACATGTTTCCATTCACGGGACCTTATTTATATGTATGAGACATCTACGTATCGTTCGATGTAATACTATGTATGACACATATTTCTATCTACCTACATTTGGTTCAGACATTAATTTAGATTAATAATAGATAGATCTTGTCTGTTACAACAGGAAATTAAGATACATCGGCATTCTGAAATTAACTACTAATACTGAAATTAAATACTACACCTAACTACATGAAGTCATCTACCGTCGACGCAGCCTCCAACATCAGTCTTGCTCTTCGACGATGCAACACTCTTGCTCCTGGAGGATGAAGCAGTCTTGCTCCTTGAAGACGGTGCAACACTCTTACCCTTCGCCGATGCATCACTCTTGCCTTTCGACGATAATGCGCCACTCGGCATGAAGATATCGTCTTCGTCCTCGCTCTCGTCTATCCACGTACGTGGATTTTTTGCAAACCACATACGGTCTGCTTCATTCCTAAATTTTCCACTAACAACTTTCTTGTCGTACCTATCAAGCAACCTGAGAAGTTCTTTCCGTATTTCCTGGGGGTACCTGTTTGGCCAGCTATGTCGTCGTAATGCCGCTCCAACCTCAGTGAGAAGACTGTCACTACTGATGAGCTCCTCCCATGGAACTTCCTTACCGTCTACCCTCAACTCGACCGCACACAACAAGAGACGCTCGGACATATCTCTTACCCAACTACGATCCATGGGCCAACCTGGGGTAGGAATCGACATTTTCTAGTGTATACACTGGACTGCTTAGGGAGCTCAGTGAGGAGGGGATTTTATAAGAAGGGAAGGGAAGAAATGGCGGGAAACGGTGGCGGGAGAACAGGGCACGCGAGAGCACCGGTGGCGGGAAAATAATAGCGGGAGTAGCGGTGGCGGGAAAATAATGGCGGGAGAACATGGCACGCGAGAGCACCGGTGGCGGGAAAATAATGGCGGGAGTAGCGGTGGCGGGAAATATGAGCCTCAATATATGGGCCAACACTCGGGGAAAACAGAAACACCTGTAAAATGTTTCGGCACGGCCAGAGCCGAAACATGGCTGTCGGCCCCGCTATTACGCGAAAGGCTGAATCGCAGGGAGAAAAATGGCGGGAGCAAAAGGGCGGGATGAAAATGGCGGGAGAAAAAAGGCGGGAACAAATGACCGCGAAACAAATTTACTCGAGAAAACAAAAATATGCGCGGTGCCGGGAAATATGAGCGGGGATATATGGGCCAACACTCGGGAAAACAAAAAAAATGTAAAATGCGACTTTCGGCACGGCCAGAGCCGAAACACGCATGTCGGCCCCGCCGTTACGCGAAAGTAAGATACGCATGCAGATCACCTGGCTTTCGGCGTTGGTCATGCCGAAACTCTCTGCTTTCGGCTTGGCCCGTGCCGAAAGCTAGTTTCGGCGTAGCCCATGCCGAAACAAGCTGCTTTCGGCCCGGCCATTGCCGACGCCGCGCTATTTTCCAAATTTCTGGAAAACGCGCGCTATTTTTCGAATTTCAGTTTAAAAAAATATTATTTAAAAAAAAACTGTGTTTCCCGGGTAAACTTTTCCTTTCGGTGGACAATGTCCCATAAGATTTTAAATGGAAAAAATGGAGAGAGAAACGAGGTGTAAGAAACCATGAATCCTTGGGGGCATGCCTCTGCTTTTTTTTTTCTATTTGTTCTTCACACAATGATTACATCACGATCCTTTAATTTGTAAATGCATACATATTTGTACGTTCAGTTAAGCAAGCGATCGACAAACGACAGGTAAGAAGACTCCTACTCCAACGCATACTAGCTATCAAGAAAATCTTGGAAAGTTGCACACACCCTAATCAAACTGCAGTGAGTAGCATTCAACCTTCCAATAATTATTCATCGTTACTTGCCAACTTTGGATGACTTTCAGCAGTTCAAAAACTGGAGAAGATTTAAGGAGGGGCGTTGTCCTCAGACATGGTCATGGTGCACCTGAATGTGAAGTTGTTGCCGTCGCGGGTATCACATTTCCGTCCTTTCGACATGGATTCGGTCCACGGCCTAGGCAGTACCGTTTGTCGACCAAGATCTTGCAGAAGGCGGTGGGCTTCCTGCTCCCATCTTCCTAGATCTCTATGGATACGTCCGAAACAAACCGTGTTTTTTTCCAGTTAACAAGAATAGTCCATTGCCTACTTGATTGTGTGTCCATTCATTGATCTCTTGGATTTCACTTGGAAGGGAAGAACCACTCTACCTTGGAAGATTTCATTGAACAGTCACCTCCTTTCAGTGAAACTAGACTAGTTTTACCGGTTACCATATCATATACACAATAGCTAGGAATGCCATTGGGGAGCTTTTTGCAGTCGAGGCACCTACATGGGGCGGCTCCAGACCACCTTCGTGCCAATGCCCACTGGCGGCCGATAAGGACCACATAGTTTCCTCCTTCAAATTTCCGACCATAGTAGTGTTCTGGCAAGCCTTCCACAATTAGCGCTTTGGAGCCAGTCCGACCGACAAATAAGACCTGTCCCCCCAAGTCCTTTTTTTTACGGAAGGCAGCGAGCGCTGCTTTCATTTGATATAGGGGAACCGGAACAAATGCCGGGAAGTTCGGAGTTACAAACATAACTTTGCAAAGCTGTAAGAAGGTATGCTATCTATGTGAAACTGAACTAAAAAGCGAGAAAATGTCTCATGCTCCTGCTGGCCACACCGTAATCAGTAACCCAGCAGCACGCCATTGTGCCAGGTCCTGCATGGTCGTATCAGCGAGATCAGTACTTGAAACCGCCTTGTTGTTGAAAATCCTGTCGTTTCGTGCCTTCCGGAGGTTCCACCAAGTGAGCAGTGCCACCGATCGCCATCTTCTAATGATATGAGCAGGCGCCAGTCTAGAAACCGAGGCCCAACAGGAAGCTACACTGTCCGAGTTTGGGGGAGGGATTAAAATTGCCGGCAAATTAGCTTTGGCAAGCACTTCCGTCCAGCAATCTTGAGCATACCTGCATGTGATGTGAAGATGCACAGCAGTCTCTGGATCGGTGTTACAGAATGGGCAGGAGGTGTTGTGAGGCCATCCACGCTTAGCTAAATTATCGGCCGTCAGACATTTGTTGTGGAATAGGAGCCAAGCATGGACCTTACATTTTGGAATGGCTTTAGCCTCCCAAATCTCGGTGAAGACCGGGGCTTCGATTCGGCCCAGCATAAGGGCAGAGTAGGCAGACTTGGCTGTGTAGATGCCATCTGCAGTCAGGTCCCAGGTGATAGTGTCCTGTTCCTAATCGAAAATAGTCAGGGGTTCATTGTTTAGCAGGGCCCAAAGATGGAGATATTCAGTGAGAACCGTCAATGAAGGGTTTGGCTTTATCAATGTTATCCAACATTTGTTGGTTAGCGCCTCGCGCACACATATGTTTCTTCTTCTTGAGTGCTTGTAGACAGCCGGAAAACGCTGCTTTAATGGCCATTTGTGAAGCCAATGACTATGCCAGAATTGAGTAGATCGCCCATCATGTAAGTGGATAGTGGTGGAGGCTCTGAACAGATTTTGGACTGCAGTGTCGGTGGGTATAGGGATGCCCAACCAAGGTTTTGAGGAGCTTGTTTCTTGCTGCCATAGCCATCTAGTCCGAAGAGCAATATTTTGTAGGTGTAAATCAGGGATGCCCAGGCCACCTAATTGTTTTGGTAAGCAGCACACCTTCCAATTAACTAAGCACTTACCCCCTGCCACTTTTGTATCTGCGGCCCAGAGAAATGCCCTCCTTAGCTTGTCAATCTGTTTGATGAGCCACTTGGGATGTATGAGAGCAATCAATTGATAGGCAGGTAGTGCAGAGAGCACAACATTAACCAGAGTCAAACGGCCAGCCAGAGATATCCACTTTGCTTTCCAGCAAGCAAGCTTCTTCATGAATTTGTCAAGCACAGCTTGAAGATCATTGCACTTGAGCCTTGGGTCAGAGAGAGGGAGCCCCAGATAAGTGCAGGGAAAGTTAGCCAGTTGGCATCCAGTTGAAGCAACAGCAAACTGAAGGTCTAAGTTTTGACAGGCGATTGGTAGGATCTTGCTTTTCTGTAAATTGGTCATTAATCCAGTGGCTTCCCCAAATACTTGCAAAATTGCCACGGTGACGGCAATATCATGTGGTGTAGGTTGCAAAAAGATGGCCACATCATCAGCATAAATAGATGCTCTGAATCTTGGTAAATGTCTGCCAATCGGCTGCAGCAAGTTATCTGCTTGTGCCTTTTCAAATAGCAACCCCAAGCAGTCCATTACAAGAGCAAAGAGGAGAGGTGATAAGGGATCCCCTTGCTGAAGCCCACGGCGGTGGAAAATATCATCTGACAGTTGACCATTAACCAAGATCTTTGTTGTGCTCGAGGCAAGTAGCACTGAAATCCAAGCACCCATTTGGGATTGAATCCCCTGTGAATCAGAAGCTTTGTCAGAAAAACCCACGAAACTGAATCAAAAGCTTTGGATATATCAATCTTCATCATCAAAGCTGGGGTTTTCTTCTGCTTGAGAGAACGAATCATTCCTTGTACATATACGAAGTTATCGTGAATTGATCTACCACGAATGAAGGCATTTTGGCATGGTGACACCAAGTCTTGTATTAATGGCTGCAGTCTGGTTGCAAGAACCTTTGTGAAGAGCTTCCAAAGCTGTGGATCAAGCTGATAGGTCTGTAATCAGCAGGGAGGCTGCATCCAAGGACTTCGGTAACAGAATCATTAGGGCATTGTTGAGCAGATGGAAACTCTGGTTGCCCGCAAACTCAAGAGTTCTAATGGCTCGCATCACATCTGGTTTAATTGTGTCCCAAGCAAGCCGATAAAATAGGCCAGTAAAGCCATCCGGCCCGGGTGCCTTTTCTGGGTGTAAATCTAGAATTGCTGCTTTGACCTCTTCTTCAGAGATAGGATTGTCATGCTGACTAAGATCCACTGTAGGGAAAGGCAGTGCATTGAGATTGATGGAGGAGGAGGTTGGTTTGTAAGGGCCTATTAGGTCATTGAAGTGTCACCAAATTGCCTTCACCTTGGCGTCTTGGTCAACAGTTACAACATCTTTGACGGTGATGGAGGGAATAAAGTTCTTGCGCCTACGAGCTGATGCCTTTATATGGAAATTTTTTGAATTACAATCTCCCTCCCGCAGCCAAAGAAATCTTGATCTCTGCCGCCAAATGCAGCGCTCAATCGCAGCCAACCCTAGGCATTTAACTTTCAGCAATTTTCTGAATCTGTGTTCCTCAAGAGATAGCTGACGGGTATCACTGGCTACATCAAGCCTGTAGATCAACTCATTGACAATAATTGACCGGAGCCGGATATCACTGATCAACTTAGATCCCCAACTCTGCAGGTGCTTGGCTGTATGCTGAAGTTTTTGGTGCAGACTGACAAACACATTACAATGTGAAGGAGCAGAATTCCAGGCAAGGAGCAGCTGGTCCATGAATTCCGGCCTACGGGCCCAGAAAGTTTCAAACCGGAAGCGCCTTGAATGAACCATATGTGCATCAAGGGAGAGGACCAATGGTGCATGATCAGAAGCACTCGAAGTGATTGCTCGAAGAAGTGCATTTGGGAACAAATCATGCCAATCAGCATTGTAAAGAACCCTATCCAAACGACTTTTGGTGGCCACAAGCTGCTCATTGCTCCAGGTATAACGGCGGCCATGCAAGTAAAGATCTTTTAATTCCAGGGCATTCATAAACTGTCGGAAAGCTGACATAAGACCTCTATTAACATTTGCATTGTTCTTATCCGAGGCCTCAGCAATCAAATTAAAATCACCCATCAAGGCAATAGGAGTGGTTATGTTTGTTAAACAGCTTTCAGATCACTGAGGAAAGTAAGTTTCTGAGCTGTCCCCTGCGGTCCATAAACGTTGCTGAGGATCCAGGTTTTTCCAGAGTTCAGACAAGTACAGGAGGCAATTATGAAATTGGCAGATGAGGATACAACAGTTATATGAACCAAATCAGAGTCCCAAGCTATGATCAGGCCTCCACTGGCACCAATTGAAGGAACAACAATGAAATCGCGAAATCTAGGACCACAAGCTTGCACAATCAACAGAGAGGATACATTTTGGATTTTGGACTCTTGGAAACAAACTACCGAGATGTGATTGTCTCGGACTAACCCACAAACAGCAAACTGTCTAGCAACAGAATTCAGACCCCTAACATTCCAAATTAGCAGATTCGGACTATCCATTAAACTAAATCGACAACAACAACTGACGGTACCCGAGGTCCAGCAGCCTAGGCCATGGCTGCCGCCGCCCCAACTGCTGCAGTTGCCTGGCCCAGCGACACCCGATCTCCCAGATCGGTTAGTGCGGACATCTGCTCAGTCACCAACTGCTTGTCAAACGCTGCCGAGAGCTTCTTGAGACGAACATGTCCCTCCTCCTTCTTGTCAGCAGGCACGCCCATGCGGCGATAGATCAGGCGCTGCGCCTGCACCAGCGAGGTGCCCGACCCCTCAATCTTCTTCTCCGCGATGCGAGCGCTGTGGCATGAGGGCGGTGGTGGGGTTGGGGCGACGGCGACAGGCAGGTGCCCCCATCGGAAGCAGGGGAGGGGCACGAAGGAGGCCTGGAGTGACCGGTTCCCCCACCTGGCAGAGGAAGGCGCGCAGCTGATCCACAGGGATGCGGCTTGGGCTAATGGGCCTTTGTCCGGAGGCGGGCCCATCAGCAGCAAAGCCCACAGCAGGCCCGCAAGCAGCAGTGGCCCCAACAGCAACGGCCGAGCCCACAGTAGGCCCATCAGTAGCAGAGTCCACCGCATCAGCCGCCAGCTCGGATGCCAGCATGATAGCGCCGTGGACCGGCACGTCATTGACCCGGTCAGCACCGACGGTGACGTGGTACGCCCACGGCAATCCCAGGGACGAGTACCCCAGGTATATTTTGAGGGAGAAGATGTGCGTGCTGGTAGTATCGGACGGCTGACAAGCAAGGATTTACCCAGGTTCGGCCCCTCATTGTGAGGTAAAGACCTACTCCTGCCTGTCTGATTATGATGATATATGAGGTTACATGGTTGCCGTAATGGCGATTGTGGTGAGACGTGGTCTCGTTATGCCTATGCCAGTTGTGGATCTAGTCTTCCCCCCTATGCGGGTGCCTCTGTCTGGCTTTATAAAGGGAGCCAGGTAGGGTTTACAAGAGTCCTAATAGACTACGTCTTGGAGTCCTTTACTTGTACTTGAAGTAATTGCTGGGCCGCCAGGTGGGCCTTCGTCTGGGCTGCACCAGGTATACCAATAATGGGGGACCCGAAGGGTATAACCTCGTCAGTAGCCCCCGAGTGTCTGGTCGATTCGAAGTATCGGGCAGAGACTCAAAACAGTATGTCGAGTAGGCGTAGTCGATGCGTCGGGTGTGTTGATGACCATGTGATGACTGTATTATCCATTCTTCGTGAGTTGAATCATTTATGAGAAATCCAGTGTATGTGTATGAAATCCAATAATAATAAATCCGATGCGATCTATAGAGAAACCGACTTTGAGAAATCCAGTGTAAGAAATCCAATAATAATAAATCTGATGCGATCTATAGAGAGACCGACTTTGAGAAATCCAGTGTATGAAATCCAATAATAATAAATCCGATGCGATATATAGAGAGACCGACTTTGAGAAATCCAGTGTAAGAAATCCAATAATAATAAATCCGATGCGATCTATAGAGAGACCAACTTTGAGAAATCCAGTGCGGGCTGTAGAGAACCCGACTTTGAAAAATCCAGTGCAGGCTGTAGAGAACCCGACTTTGAAAAGTCCGACGCACTCGAGCCAATGGCGAATGCGCTCCCGATGGGAGTAATCAATGAAATTTGAGTTGTCCAAGGATGTTCTCAACTTGGGCTTAGTCTTCACGCCGTTGCTGCGTTGTCTGGTACTTTGTCTCGGTAATTCGTAGGGTGCGCGCTCAGCGCTCCCGATGGAAGTAGCTCCCGAGTGTCTGGTCGATTCGAAGAATCGGGCAGAGACTCATTTGCAGGTGTATTTCACTATCTGATTCTTTGCTCATTTTGCTATGTATATTTTGAGTCGAGATTGTCTCAATTATGCTTGCTGAGTCGGTAATACGTCGACTGTTGTTTTGCGTGAACTTTTCTATGTGTTTTTGAGTCGAGAATGCCTCGATTGTACATGCTGAGTCGGAAACACGTCGACTAATGCTTTGTTTATTTTGTCTAGGGATATTGACATAGTAGGCCTGGTACACTCGACGGATCGGGACCAGTTAACTGCACTTTTGGGAAAAACCTTTACTAGTCTACTTCAAGCTCGAGTCCCCAGACTCGAACCCGGAACAAGCTGGTCAGGTCCGACTCAGGCCGCGGGGGTCTTACTGAGCCGGCCTGCAGCATAACTTTGCGACCTAACGCGTCCGTCAAGGTTTTCTTCATGTCTGTTGACACAGAAAGTTGCAGGGCAAACGCTGTTAGGAGCGGGCCCCGGCCCAACTCGACGGATCGGCAGGTCTTACCTTTACACTGTGCGTGCAGCATCCGAGTTATACATGCGGCGGACGCAATCTCGGGAATTTGTGGATGAAATATGTATGAGGCTAAGTAGCTCAGTCGAATGGTCATTTGACTGCTCTTGTGTGTAACGATTGATTGATTTTGCTCGTAATGTCTATCGGGTGCGCGGCAGCGCTCCCGATGGGAGTAGTCCCCGAGGCTATGTGCAACTATTTGTAGTTGGGCGTAGGCTCAATTTGCCTTCATTTTGCTGTTGTCGAGTATTTTGTGAGTGCTCCAATCTTTGCGTCTGCTGGCGTAGATATTTGCCGGATGCGCAACACTCGAGCCAATGGCGAGTGCCCTCCTAATTGTCGAGTGTGGCTGAGGCTTTTTCAAGTAGCCAACCTGCACGGCGCAGCTTCCGAGTCTTCGGGTGCGGCCAAGGCTTTGCGAGTTGGGACCTGTGCGGCGCAGCCCCCGAGTGTTCGAGTGTGGCCAAGACAATTTTGTTGCGGCCTGTATGGCGCAGCCCGGAGTTGTGCGGCGAAGGGGGTCGACGCGGCGGACCGGAGTCGACGCGGCGGAGTTGTGCGGCGAAGGGGGTCGACGCGGCGGACCGGAGTCGACGCGGCGGCTGCAACGTCCAGCCCCCGAGTTCACCTTGTCGAGTCGACGAGGCGTCGAAGAAGGCACCGGGGTCGCCTGACTGTATGCGTTGATGATGCTTTTGTTGTTGATGACGAAACGCCAGCCCCCGAGCCTCGGGTGCGCGTGCATACGCCGCCCTCTTCCCGAGTCGAAGATTTGTCGGCCCGCGTGGTCCGTTGGCCGATGCTGATTGCCGCAGTTGATCTTGACGAGGGTGTGGTTGGTGTCGAAGCGCCAGCCCCCGAGTGTCGGAGACGGAGTCGATGAAGGTTGCGGTTGTTGATGAAGGCGTAGTTGTCCGCGCGTCGATGACGGTCGCGACGTAGCCGAGCCGGAGTCGACATCGCCGGAAGTCCAGGTCGGCGTGATGCGCGCGATAGGCATCGTGTCCTCGCGAGTTTAATCCTCGGATCGTACATGTAGAAGGAATTTTTTTTTTTGCGAGGAAACCAGAGAATTACAGGAAGAACATTGCAGAAAGCACCCCAAGAAAGAAGAAAATTACAGACCAGACCTTCTGCAACCTAGAGACGCCGGCGAAGAGCAGAACGTGCCGGTGACGCGCCGCCGCCGCGTCTTCCTTCAAGCCTTGGAAACGAAGACGTCCCCTGGCGGACGGGAAGTCGCCGGGCCTCGAACTCCGTGGACACGGAGCCTCCATCCAGCTCCCGCTGCATCTCCATTGTCTTCCATGCGCATCTCGAGCTTCAAGTTCGTCAACTCAGATCCGCCGCCACGCGGGATCTGGGAGGGGGAAGGCGCTCCTAGCGGATCCAAGGATCCCAGGGAACGAAGGGGGCAGGCACAGCACCGCAGACCTCCACCGAGCTCCGCCGCGAGAGGAAGGACGTACCTGCACCAAAAAGATCGACGGCTCCACCTCCTCCATGGCTCCGCCGACCGGAAAGCACACAACTCCTACACTATCTACACCCGTGAGGCAGGGATCCCCCGCCCTCCCGCCGCCGGAGCGGCCGGCGGAGGACGAGGGATCAACTGGACCGACGGCGAGGCGGTGGATCTGCGCGCGGCAAAAAAATCGCCTCTCTCTACTGTAGCGGGAGAGAGGAGACGACCAAGGCTTCGTCTGTTATGTAGAAGGAATATTAGACAATAAGATAGTCAAGAAAATATTATAATGAAGGAGAAAGATTGAAGTTTTTCTGCAGTCGAGGGAGTCGCGATTGGCGGACGGAGTCGACGGTATATCGGGTCGGCGAGGATCACCCGATGTCGTGAGAGTTGACCTCTTTTTTTTTTGGCAGCATTGGGAACCGTGCGACATGCACTAAATCTATCCAGATCGTGGCTTGCTTTTGCTTTGCTTTTTGCCTTCACGTGTAATGAGCAGCATGAAGCAGGTTTGCTCCTTGGAACTTGATATGCTGGATCGGCAAAGTGTGTGAGGACGCAGGTCCGCTCAAGGCGTCTTGGATGCGACAGCAGATGCGTGTGCTTTCTGTCTTGGTCGATGAACACGCGGCTGCATAGTCGCGTTTCTGCTCGCGCTGCTCTCGAGACAAACGTAGCCAGGCCTTCTCCTAGAAGATGCGCCGATCTCAGCCGCGTTTCTGCTCGCGCTGCTCTCGAGACAAACGTAGCCAGGCCTTCTCCTAGAAGATGCGCCGATCTTTACGCGTGTCGCCGACCCTCAACTCCTTGCGCGGTTTTTGGAGATCTTGATTTAGACAATGAATGCGAAAGCCGATCCGCATACCGTATCGAGGCGCCGGCTGCCAAGTCTCTTTGTTTGATGACGAAACTTGCCGATCTTTACGCGACGAATAACCCGGCCAGATGCGATCTGGTGGATTTGACCGGCCGCACGCGAGGGCGATGGTGTTGTCGAGCCCCGGTCGCTGCGTACGACGAGTCACCGGTGTCGTTGATGAAGATTGGATGTGGTAAGGCTGCGCACTCGAAGCGTCACCGCCGCCGCAGTTGTCGATGTAGATTGAATCGTGTGAGCTTGCCGCCAGATGCGATCTAGTCGTCTTTGTCGATGAAGATTTGTCGATGAATATGATGGAGCCGCCGAAACCGTGATCTAGCACGCGTTCTTCCCACAGACGGCGCCAATTGACGTGGTACGCCCACGGCAATCCCAGGGACGAGTACCCCAGGTATATTTTGAGGGAGAAGATGTGCGTGCTGGTAGTATCGGACGGCTGACAAGCAAGGATTTACCCAGGTTCGTCCCCTCATTGTGAGGTAAAGACCTACTCTGCCTGTCTGATTATGATGATATATGAGGTTACATGGTTGCCGTAATGGCGATTGTGGTGAGACGTGGTCTCGTTATGCCTATGCCAGTTGTGGATCTAGTCTTCCCCCCTATGCGGGTGCCTCTGCCTGGCTTTATAAAGGGAGCCAGGTAGGGTTTACAAGAGTTCTAATAGACTACGTCTTGGAGTCCTTTACTTGTACTTGAAGTAATTGCTGGGCCGCCAGATGGGCCTTCGTCTGGGCTGCACCAGGTATACCAATAATAGGGGACCCGAAGGGTATAACCTCGTCAGACGGTCCTTGACTCGCCCGTGATCAGCTCCAAAGAGGAAAGCGGCAGCTGGACAGCCAGCAACTCAGGGTGGAGGTCAGAGTAGTGCAATGGAGAGGAGGGTAACACTAGACCTTCGACATCAACAGGAGTAGTCTGCAGCTCCACCAGCGGTCTGGGATGGCAGCGGTAGCCAGTGGCACGCTCGTGACCAACGGCTGCTGCGACAGCGAGCCCTGGCCCACGGCATGCAGATTAGAGGGCTGTAGAGCCTCCACGTCAGCCCCGGTCTCGATCAACGGCTCCGAGTGCACGCGTTGAAGGGCAAGCCGAACCCTAGCCCCATCCGCGCACGGCACCGGCGCACCCAGGTTGGCCGCCACAAGCGGCGGCGCCGCCACCACCGGCCTGAAGCAGTACGCACGTCGCCGGCGGCGGCTGGATTGGGAGCCTCCAAGGCGCTGGAAGACGCTCCTGGCCGGCCCCGCGCCATGCGCAGCAGCCGGCAGACCCCCAGAAGTACCATCCACCATTCTCCCCGCCCAGGGGTAGCGGCGCGCAGGAGGGTGGCCATCACCACCGTCTCCAGCACCAGGCGACAGCGAGCCCGGTGTAGGCATTGAGAGGACCAGAGAATCCAAGTGAACCGTGGCGTAGAAGCTGTTCATGACGTAATTTGGCTAGCAAGTTAGTATGATAAACCAAATTAATTTAATAGTTTGTAAAGCTAACCAGTTGGTTTTTGGTTTTAGAACTACACCAGTAATTTGCATTGACAAAGAAGCTACGTGGGAGAACTCCTATACAAATTCAGAGACGTCTCAAGAGGTACCACGGTGCTTACTAAGACATGTCCTAAGAAGGGTCCGATGCCAGCCACACTGAAGTTTCGGGCTTGTTAAGGTTGTCACGTAAGGAGCCATGCAACAAGGAAGATATCCTGCATGAACAATGATGCTCGAGACGAGATCTTCATTAGCTGATATGACAAGATTTATGGCCGGATATTTTATTATATTCCTTGTATAGGGCCAAAAGCATTTGTACGTGAGCTTGGCTTAGGTTTTGGAGCTGCTGCGTATTATTCCAGATTAGCTAGATTATTTGGAAGGCGTAGATTTGTACAGGGTGACCGAGTCAAGGAAGGACATGTCCAGTTCGGTTTACGCTTTTGGAGTTTTAATCTTGTACGCCAAGACCAGGCACCTATATAATATGGGTACATGGCCGATTGAAAGGCCCCCAATCGAGATACAACAAAATCAATCTATCTTTTTTACTTATCGTTTTTTCTCCCGCCGGCCCTAGCAGCCCTAGGGTTTGGTCCGATCTTTGCCGTTTTGCGCTGAAAAGCGGTCGTTCCTCCTCCACGAAAGCGAGGGGATCTTTGTTGCTTTGCTCGGGAAGCAATCGTTCGTCGTCACGAAAGTACGACGGTTATCGTGGTGTCGCGTGATAATTTTGCGTGGCAACAGAAGCGGGTCATGGGCGGAGGCGTGAAGTTGGTGCAGGCCATGGGGTCGTCGTGGGTGATCTCGTCGAAGCCCGCGGGGAGCCGCAGCTCGTGCAGGGGATCCTCATTCCCGGTCGTGAGGACCGGCAGGTCGATGGTGACCACCTTGTCGATGGTGTCGGGGTCATGCACCCACGCATAGATGACGAAGTAGGAGAGATCTTCTTTGTCCGCGGATGAAACCGCCACCGTGTGGAAGTGGCAGGACGGAAGGACGTGGCGAGCGGTGTCGAGGTTGAAGGATTGCGGCGGGAGACCCTCGATGAATACACGCACCCTGTACCGCGGCGTGACGTGGTCGGTCACGAATAGCCGCGACCAGCGGTGAACTTGCAGCGGCGTCCCGTGATGGAGGACGACGGTGCGGTCAGCCAGCAGTTCGCGCCAACGCTGCTCGGAGCAACGCACCAGGAACGTACCGTTGATGTAGAGGCTAACCCTGATGGCATGCGCCGGCAGCTCCGGGAACTCCTCCAGCAGCGCCTCATGTACCTTGTCCGGCCAAAACTCCTCGCGATTGCCCACGACGGTAATGGTCAGGGCCTTGTTGCTGAGCTCGGTCTCGTCTGTGAGGTTCTTGCGGGAGAGGAGAAGGGAGCAGTAGCCCATCTCGGAACGCCGCATCGCCCCGCCAGGCGCGTAGGGATGCGCAAGCAGGAGGTCGGAGAGATCCATCTGGGAAGCGGCGAAGGCGGCCATGTTCTCCGGCAAGGGGGTGGGCGCTGGCGGTGGAAGCTCGGGGAAGGTGAGACGATCAAGCACCGAGGCTGGTTGCTAGGTTGGGGCGCGGTGGCGAAGGGTTTACCGGAGGAAAAGTATGGTGTTGAAGGCGTTCATGCACAGGACGCCGAGAGGGAGGAACCTCCTTAAGAAGAGGAGAGCGACTACTTGGTGGTGGCCGGGGTCGAGCAGGGATAACACGGAGCTGTTGAGGAGTGAGGATGGCGCACTGGGGAAGGGAGTGAGCACGGCACATAATGGCGATGTGACTGGCCTGGAAGCAGTGAATGCAGCGGACAGGGCCGGTGCAGCAAGCAACCCGGTGATGCGGCGAAAGGCAACGGAAACAAAGCCCAAAGAGATCATCCTTAATGAGCGGGATCCCGGAGATGGCAGGCGGCAGCAAACGGCGACCCATGCCCATAGTCCGGTAGCCTTTCCTCGGATTTTTGCTTTTGACCTGGATCCATTCCTCCTTGTTACCGTTGGGCTCAGCTTGATGGGACTCAACGGCCAGCCGGGAATCCGGCCGGGGAGGAGGAGATGCCGTGGCGGAACGGACAACGTCGGAGAACAAGGATTCTAGGTTCCTAGCAACCGGGGTAGGCGCAGGCGAGGGTGGCGACCCCTGCAGATCTGACAACGCGGTCGACAGGCAAACCCTCTCTGCCCGGTCACAAGAGGCGACCGAGCTAGGCTGGGAGGTGGGCGGTGAAGCCATGTCGCGGAAGCGTGGTGGTCGGGTGGTGGGGGCGGTGACGCAGGGTCGGCGGCCGAGAAGGCCGCCGGAGTTGGGGTGGGAGCGAGGGGTGCGAGCGAGCCCTAGCCGAGTTAAGATTTTCAATTGAATGACCTGTCCCCCCAAGTCCTTCACCTCCGACCACCGGCTTTTGTCCAAATCCACCTCGAACACCTGAAGATTGATTGTCTGACGATCCACCGCCTTGTTGTTCGTCTTTCGAGGGATGCTCCAACGTACCATCAGCAGTTTTTGCTTGTCGGATGAAGGGACTAGGTGATAGTATCTCGGCGGTGTCGTATCGACCCACATATCTGGCCGTTCCTTGATGACTTGATCAGGCTGAGATAGCGCCTCTCCTTCCAACCGATGGGAAAAGAGATGCTCCTTCGAGTTTACGGCGAAGATCTTTCCAAAGTGGAAGACTATGTCCCTGTATTTGAAATCATGGTCATTCCAATAACCGCCCGTGCCACCTATGTATGACCATAAAAGGGTTCCTGTGCGTGGCCGGAAACATGCAAAGTTGACCGGTGAATGAATGAGTAAGCCCCAGTGTAACCTCATGACGACGAGATCGGACGAGCAGATGACGATCTTCTCCGCAGCGAATAGCTCATCCGAAATAGCGCCCCATGCACCGCGCCAGGCGCCGGCGCCATCGATGAAGTTGAAGTGCTAGCGGTAGCTTTCGGGGATCTCCATGACCGGGGTGGACCTGGAGAAAGGGTCGCGGAGAAAGTACCGGCCGGAACCCTTGTGCTCGTACAAGATCCAACCGCCAAAGGTGGCACGAGCTCGGAATCCCTTTGGCGTAGAGAAGCGGCGGCGGTTCGTCGGGGGTGATGCTCATGCTCTCGTACGTGCTACTATCCCGGAAGTTGATGCACGGCATGGCCGGCGGTAGGAGTGGCGCATGCTGTCGCGCTGCCAGATACCATCCAAGGCAGACGGCCTTGAACTGAGGCGGTCGGCTTGGAACGGGAGACGGGAGAGGATTTCGCCGACGATCTCTGGCGGCAGGTCCGGGCAGGATGGCGAGGCGCGGCTGCGGTCGTCTTGCCGTGAAGAGGCCCATGTACGCGACTGTGTGGGAGGGAGCGATCGGCAATCAAAACCTGCTGTTTTCGCTACCAATTTTAGCTAGCTGTAGGTTCGGTTTGATAAGGCATATCCATCGGTGAATTTATCTAGTTATTAAACCTACCGAGCTGTGATTCTATCCGGGCTGGTTCCATCCGAAAGCGATTTGATCACGGACTCTAGTCCGACTTCATAACAGACTCGGAGCATGGATGGCAACATAGTCTCCGGATCGACTTACCACCATCTTAGGCGGCTTTACAATTTCTCATTATGATATGTAATTCGCCTTTTATTTATTTATGTCTGACTTGGGTACTGGTGAACTTGTGGCTATGTGCATCCTAGCTATGCAGAGTCCGGTTGTAATGTTTAAAACTTTTAAGTAATAAAATCAATTTATCAAAAAAAAAAGGTCAGTCAGAACAGCTTCTCGCATCTTCTATTATTTGTTTTTTTTTAAACGAAGGCAAAACAGGAATATACTACACACAGGCCGTAGGGTTGTTACTGGGTAGAGTAAAAGAGAACCTCTCTATAGCATAATGTACTGTTATACAACATATGTACCTCTAGAACTTCAATACCAATTATGCCCACATATGATCTTTGCAAGAAAAGGAAGATTTTATAAACTTAACACTTTGATTCTGTTCATTGAACTCTGTTTTTTCTAGATCATATAGAAGGCCAGTTTTAAAAATAAAAAGTAAATGACGTATAAAAGTACATCTGTATTGTGTATTTCTTGAAACTTTGAGTTGGTCAACCGAATCATGAACGTTCGAACACATGATGACTTGTGATTTTTCACTTCCAAACATTTTCCTCAATAAAATAATATAACTCCAAGATCCATATATTGGTTCATGAAATTTAAATAAAATTTTCAATTATATTTTGTTTACACAAAATCGACCTTACAAACTGATATTTTGGCTGTCAATAGAACAAGAATAGATAATTATAATAAAAAAATTCCTTTTGATGGATATTGTCCCCTTAAATTTAAAATGGAAAAAATTGAGAAAGTAGGTGTAAAAAAACCCATGAATCCTTGGACAATGACATGCCTCTGCTTTTTTCTATTTGTTATTTACACGACGATATTTACATCACGATTCTTTAATTTGTGACCCATACATATTTGTACATTCAGTTAAGCAAGTGATCGACAAAGGACAGGTAAAGAAGACTCCTACCCCAAGCTATCAAGAAAATCTTGGCAAGTTGCACAAACCCTAATCAACCCGTAGTGAGCAGCATTGAACCATCCAATAATTAATGCTTGTTACTTGCCAACTTTGGATGACTTCCAACAGTTCAAAAACCTGGAGAACGCCGTCCTCAGATACGGTGCACCTCAATGTGAAGTTGTTCGTTGTCACGGGCAGTGCAGCTCACTCCGTCATTTCAACATGGATTCTCGTTCCATGATCTAGGCAGTATCATCGTGGTCCGGCCTATATATATATATATATATACCTCCAGAGCAGACGGTAACGATGCCGTCGGATGAAAGTTGTTCATTTGAATGTAAGTTGTATACAAAACCATCAGTTCGTGAATGGAGAACATAATAATTCATGCGTAACATTGTGGATGGTGATTTCTCCCATCTTTTGTGCCGTTGTTCTTCTACTGTGCCGCTCTCCATGCTTACGTCGAGGACCAATTGGACATGTCGCGGTGGTTGTTGTGAGGTTCTCCGGTGAGCTATGTTAGGTGTTTGGGCTGGTTTCTGCTATGTGGCTGTTGCGTCATCCTCTTTGTTCGAGTTCAGGGTGAGCGACTCTGCAGTCTGACGGTGCGGCACTCTTTGAGCCAGGCGAGAGGACATGGGTCCTCTTAGGCGGCAGAGGCGGAGATGGGTTGACACAGGCGCTTGCCCGACTGGAGCAGACGATGCCACTCTTCCTCGACGACTAGTTCCTTCAAGTGCCTCTGATTCTTACCTCCGTGGTGTCTTTGCTTTGGTGGATGAGGAACTCGAAGATCAAGCTATGTGTCTTGTTTATTTCAGTTTCTTGTTTTTTTTGTGGTCTTGTAAGCTGATCCTTCAGCATCCTGTAACTTCTAAGCAGTTCAGGGTTTTATTAATTTAAAGCTGGGTGTTTTACGCCTTTTATATAAAAAAAGGTTGAGACTAAAACCCTGATAATTTGAGAAATTTTTGAGAAATCAGATTAAATACTTTGAGTGTTTTACAATTTATCACTTTTCGACTTTCAAACATGCTGGATGATTTAGCTCTTCTCTCTTAAATCAAACACCCTTGAATTAATTATTTATATAAGTTAATACATTATTTTATCGGAAGAATTACATGACTAGACTTACTTCTACTAGCCAGAGCTTAAAGAAAATAGCATGTAGAACAAGAATAGATAATTATAATATAAAATTTTCCTTTTGATGGATATTGTCCACACAGGATTAGCTTCGTCCTCTCCCTCGATCCACTCCTCTGCGCCGCCACAGTGCACCGCCTCCTCTCCTCCCCCTCGATTTGCCTCTCCGTCGCCAGATCGCCGCCACAGCTCCGAGAAGCCGTCGCGGCAGCCGCCTAGCCTGCAGTCCACCGGGTCACCCGGGGCGGGCACGCTCGTGGTGCCGGAGATCGTGCGCTGGGCGGAAAAGTCTGGCAACCGCCTCCGCCCAGTGGAGGTCGAGTGCGTCCTCAAAGAGCTCCGCCGCCACCGCCAGGCCCTGGAGGAGAGCGGGATCGGAGCCGCCGTCAGGCCCTCGAGGACAGCTGGATTCAATTTGGCTGCCACCTCTCTCCTCTCCAGCGGGAACGGAGGCCACCGTCGACCCCATCTCGGGCGAGTGAGGTGCCCCATCACCGGCCGGAGGATCGTGCACGCCATCTCGACGCCCTCCGCTTCCTCTCCTCCGGCCACTCGTCCGTTTCCCGACGTGCTGCCACTCTGTAAGTAGTTTAGTACGGAGTGCAGTTCATGGCGTTGTGGTGTTCATCAAAATAATTGTTTCAGCTAGCAGATACAGAACTAGTTTCAGCTGTTTTTATTAACCTACTGAACCTGCTAGTCCCTCGATCAAGATCAAGTGAGATAATTTATATTTTGCAAAAACAAGTTGTTTTAGGATGTAAACATTGGACTGAATTAGAACTTATTACGGTCACCTTTTGACATTCTCGATTTCTTTGTGCAGGAAATGGGTTTCAGGCTGTTTCCTTATGACGTTGGTGGCAGGGAGCTAGTAGGTGAGGAATAATTTCTTATATTCAGTGAGCTATTTTAGTACCGTGTTGTATGCAGTCTGACTGATCCTACTCTGTTTTCCATGTTTATGTGTAGATATCATTGGTGTTGTTCAGAGCGTGTCATCTACTCTGTCGATTCCAAAGCGTGACATTGTTGTTGCAGATGACTCGTAAGCGTCAACTTTACTTAAGGCAAGGGCACTTCCATGACATCAGTTGGTGCAGGTATGGTTGCATATAGTCCTGGTGGCTCGAGATCAATGTACTCTGACAGAGTTTTCGTGTCTCACATCACAAGTGACCCTGATTTGGGTCAGGACAAGGTAAGATGTTGAAGTTCCAAGTGAATCTGAATAATTCAGTGTTGAACATGCAGTTATCCTAGAGTAAGCTGACACAATTTATTTTGCAGCCTGTTTTCTTCAGGCTGCATGCTCACATAAGCCATATCAAGCCTGAACAAGGCATGTGGTACCGTGCCTGTACCACCTGCAAGAAGAAGGTGACTGAAGGGACGCAGCGCACTTCATAATCGCCTCGCGTTGCATCTCACGAGAGTGTAGCTCTGTTGCCCAGAACTCTTCCAGTCCATCGAGTTGCTCTTCAAATGTATTTTTGATTGTTGATATTATCATGAAGGTTGTTAATCTTGTTGTTTTCCTATCTCACAGAATGGAGTCGTCTCCAATTGTAGTGACACCTTTGTGTTGTTGATCAAGCGTTTGTGTATGTGACTGTCCTCTGGCACGACCGATTTGTATATCTAGTGGTTCTGTTATTATCATTATCATCTATATTTGCTGTCTGATCCGAAAATGTCCAAAAATGGAATAGGTCATGTCAAAATTTCGTTGCTCAAGGATCGATATTGTTGAAGAATAAAAACGTTACTTTAACCAAGAACTTGATCGTACGCACTTTCTGAACTAATCAATATTCGCATGGTCTTTGGTAGGTATTACAAAACTGAGATCAAACAGAAGGAAACATGAAGTAAATGTCACTTAGGACAAATAACGAAAACTCAAAACCTATTAAAGAACCATTAAACATCATTTTGGTTCTTAAATTTTCTTTATGTGCTGAATGATCATGGGCTCTTCTGCTCATCACCCTTGTCAAAAGACAATTCTTTCTTGATATTGTCAAGTGTAGAGCGCATTGTGCTTGGTGATGTGCCATCTTCGTCAGGTTCTTTCCAATGATCATCCATGAACTTGAAATAATCTGTAACAAGACTGGCTGCATCTATTGCAAGAAATGAACATATATCAGATAATGCCTGGCTGCAGGTGACGATCTATTAAGGCACACAACCATAAACATAGCATTGTACTACGGAAATGAAATACAAGTTGGAAATTCTAACAGGCCTATGTGGAAGCCTGAAACAACAATAGCTATCGGCATTGATCTGATCCTACAAAAAAAGCTATCTGCATTGTTTTCTTAAAGCTTTCTGTGAGAGTAATAAGAAACTATAAATACATTAGATCATCACATCTTAAAGCTATCTGCATTGTTTTCTTAAGGCTTTCTCAATTTCAATATATCCCATAATGAACCCTCAAAATAGAGCAAACTATTCAGGTAGCTCTAAGTTTATTTTTCCTTGTATGTTAAATATATGAAAAACAATACTGTAGTACAATGCATCGGTTTTGTACCCGGTTTAGCCCCACACGCACGGGGCAGCACACGTAGTTTGTTTTTCTCCAGCAAAGAAAACTCCAAACTGCCATTGTCGAGAAAATACATATCCTTTCTGCACGCAAATGTGGCAGAGGCCCACTGAACATGTTTTCTGCAGGAGATATGGATCGCCCTGTTCCGTATCCAATCTGAAATATGACCCGAAAGTCCTTCAACGAAAAATGTGGCAATAGTCTGCAAGTTCTTGAGGGATAGGATGCTTGGATAGGCATCGCGTACAGTGCATCTAATGGGTTCACAGAACGTGATCGTCGATGTCCTCATCGATGCACTATTGGGTATTAATAACTAACTAGTACGGTCGTATACGCAAACCAAATACCAACAAGCACATCTCTTTCCTGGCCTAATTTCTTTTGACGTGTAGTCAGATTTTTTTTGTAATAAAGATGTAAGGTGGTCAACGGAGCGCTCGGGTGCACAAGTTGATGCACGTGCACACGCTGGGGGGTCTATTAATTGCTATAACCTGAGGAGTAGCACCACGTTGAGTGCATTGTTCTCTCTACTCACATTAATTCTTTTTTTTTTTGAGAGATTTCCTGGTCTTTAGTACATCTTGTAGTATCTGAACTCTACTCACATTAATTCTTGTATACTGCTATGGCAAGCATGGGCGAGGACGCATCCTTCTCCTTCCCTCGATGGGGTAGCTGCTCTCTCCAAGGCCTCAACATTGAGGTCCGGGCGGGGCTGGACAAAGACGCCTTCCCCAACGGCAGCAGCATTAGAATACCTCCGCATTTCTACTCGGAGGCCAAGCTTGGCTTCCCCGTGTACGCGGGCTACTCCTACTCGGAGGCGAGGGCCTTGATCGGCGAGGGAGGCACGGAGGATCTGAGAAGGCTGTCACGCCAGGCCCAAGACATGGTGGCGGAGATGTTTGCTAGCATCGGCAGGGAGGACGAGGTCTTGGGAGACGAAGCAGTGGCGCCCTGCAGGGTGGTGCAGCTGCGGCTATCGCCGGAGCTCGCGTTGTGGAAAAGCACCCAACACGAAGTCGGCAACGTGCTCCCCCCTAAGGGCCAGGGGCTGAGGCAAGCCTCACCGCAGGTGCTCGTACAGCTGGGCGCCACTGACTGGCCCGAGGACCTGACGACCACCAATACCCTGTTTGGCGCCGGCATAGCGGGCATGATCATTGGCGCCGCCGACGTGTGCACCATGTTTTCCAACTATGTGACCGACATGCCGGTTTTCTACGAGAACGGGTTCAACCACGTGTTCCCCCTGCTCGAGGGGCTGGTGCAGGATGGGCTCACCGACGCCCACGCGCTGAGCACCCCTAACGGGCGGGAGCGCCGTGAGGCCGTCGCCGTTGGCATCCCGTACATCAAGGACAAGATCGCGATGGAGGTGGCGTACAAGACACGCCTCAAGAACCGCTCCGCGCGTATGGATCGCCGTGCCGCCCAGGTCCTTAAAATGTTCGACAGCGGCGTGCTCGGCATTGGAGCCGAGGCCGCGGCCCGGGGCTTCGACGTCGGCGGCATCATGTCCGACCTCGCCTTCAGCTGCAACACCCACGACGTCATCGACGTGGGCTCCGACCTCGTCAACTCCGAGATCCTGAACTCCTTCCTCAACGCGACCGACATCGCAGGCTCAGGCGTCGTGAGCGAGCCGGCGCTCCGGGCCATCTATGATGCATACGCCGCCACGGGCGCACGGACCTTCACCCAGAGGTGGCACGAGCCCTCAGCCCGGATGGTCAATACTTTATACTCGTGGCAGATCACCAACGACCGGCACATGCTGATCCGACGCGCCCTCCTGGGATGGCCCAAGGCCCGCAAGTCGCCGGCAAGGCCTCAGCGCGAGGCCGACTTCGATGAGGTCTTCGACGCCGACTTCCGCACCACCGGCTTCAGCAGGCCCCTGGACCCCGATTACGCCTGCGACGGCGAGGAAACCTGCAACCATGTGCGCCGGTTCCTCGACCGCCAGGACGAACACCTGCTCGGCGCCCTCTGGTGGTCGCTCGTCACCGGCCCGCTGGAGTACGTCCGACAGGGCGAGGTGGACGAGCAACGCGAGGAGCACCTCGCCGAATCCTTACGCTTGCAACTGGCCCAACTCTTCTCCAAGGGTCTCGTCGTCGAAATGGCCTGGCTCCTCGCCCATGCCAGCCACCATGCCTGGCAGGTAAACTACCTGTACGAGGCCGCCATGTTTGGCGGCATCCTGGATGGGGGCGCCTTGACA
This sequence comes from Poa pratensis, assembly GCA_947311845.1. Classification (NCBI taxonomy): domain Eukaryota; kingdom Viridiplantae; phylum Streptophyta; class Magnoliopsida; order Poales; family Poaceae; genus Poa; species Poa pratensis. The sequence continues at coordinate 39,067,426 of CAMZMU010000106.1, forward strand.
GGCAAGCTCGACCGGGCAGAGGAAATCGACCTGGGCGAGGCTCTCGGTTCTCCATGATTTCTCCCAACGGTGACCCTGTTGTGTACTACTACTGTACTACATGCTATCCTGTATGAGGTTTTGCACTGTCGGTCTGGAGTGCAGATCAGATCCGCCGAGCCGTTCCTGCTCCATGTTTTCTTTCCTCTTCACGTATGTGTATTTCCTTTCCTTTTGGGCTTTTCTGTTTGTCCATGTAACCGTATCTACTTTGTACCCTCCTGTATTCAGTCGGCCGGTGTATGTCCCTTTCGTTTCTCGAATCATTTATCTCATATCTTTATGTTAATAAGTAAGGTGCAAGTGTACATTGTTATTTACCTCCACAAATTTCCTCTGCTCCTGCGCTGCGCTCGAATTGTTTGCTATGGCCACACCCATCCGGCGCGCCGTGAGGATGTCTTGGACTATGGTGAGCGCCCGTTTCCGCATCCTCTACATGCTCCGCCCATTGAGCGCCATGTGTGTTTGTGGTGGAAGCAGCTTCAATGACTTCGCGTTCAAAAGTCGCCGCTAGACTTTGGTGTAATCTCAGCCTTTCAAAACAGATCCAACGGACACGAATAAATGCATCCGCAAAACTTAAAATATGAAGTGCCCAGAAAAAATTAAAAAAATCCAGTAATTAATTTATGTTGAATTATACATTCTGACAAAGTTTTGAAAGATTCGGGTATACGGTTTATGAATAAACCTCGTTTTAAGTTCCACATCAAATTTCGAACAAAACTGTATTTACGATTTTCCAAGTCCGATGAAACTTTCCCAGAATGTATAACGCAACATATAATAACTACTGGAATGTTTTCAATTTTTTCTAGCCAGTTTGAATTTTGAGTTTTCTAAATGCATTTATTTGTGGCCGTTGGATCTGTTTTGAAAGGCTGAGATGACACCAAGGTCTAGCGGTGACTTTTGAACACGAAATCACTGAAGCTGCGTCCGTTTGTGGTCATGAATGATGGTGACTAGTAGGTTCCTTTGTTTTTGTAACTAGTCATGACAAGAAGTTGATCCCTTCTCTTCTTGTACAGGAGGGATACCATACTAGTGCTAGTAGTAAGTGTGTAATTCATCAACTTTTCTTCTTGTTAAAGGCCTTCTCTTGTGGATCGGTGCTATGTAGTAATCTTGATCGAATTTCGTTTGGCCCCATTTATTTTCTTGCTCGGGTCTGTTTTTGGACAACAACAGAAATCATGTACACTATACACATGTTCTTCTAACAAATCATCTACAAAATGTACCTAAATTCTACACATTCCACACAAATCATCTACTAAACTATACACAAGTTTTAAACTAACACATCATCTACAAATCTACCTAAATCATCTACTACACATTACGCAAAATGTACCTAAATTCTTTTATAAGCGACAAGCAATAAACGATGCAGAAAAGTAAAATCAACACAACGGGGACACAAGATTTTAACGTGCAAAACCTTCCAAGGAGGAAGAGAAAAAAAACACTGGCGCCACTAGTTAATATTTATTACAATGCATTATTTTGGCCAACCAATTGTCTATATCATCTTTTGACTATCTCTCCATGCAATCTATCTACATCATCTATTATTTTAGCAATCCAATTATTCAAAAAAAAAATTAGTCGTCCGGATCTTTAGATCACACCATCATGCGTTGAAATTACACAATTACATCATGTGCAACTCAAACATCACAATAATTTTCATTCTTAATCGGTCCAACCAACAAACCAAATTTTCCCCAGCTGTTTTCAATGATGGAAACACATGTAAATATTAAGTACTCTTTGATATGTAACCATTTAATAAATTTCCAACAAATTTATGCGGCAACATGCAAATCATATATTCAAAACAATATCAACATTATCAGTTTCTCCGGCCCCTTAGTTTCGTCTCAAATTTGATTTTTCGAATACAAAACCATTTCACATCTAAATTTAGCCTCATGAATGTTGTCACCGATAGAATATTGCATGTTCACATAGAAAACTCCATGTTTCATACATGTTATACGCTTTCATTAAAAAAATAGACATACATTTACACCACCTGACATTGCTTCGTAGTTCAAAAATATCCAAAACCCAAACGACACTAAGCAGAAATGAGCAGTACAGAAGCAGGCGACTAGCCACGAGCCCACGAGCAGGTAGTTCCACTTGCCATTCTCCTCGGGGCACTGAACTGGCTATAGTTAGCTACGCCTGGGGCTAGTACATGGAGGTATAAAATTGCGGACGTTCTTTGGATTCCCATTGTTTCGAGAAGACAATGACCCATCACAACGGGCAAGTCGTATCGCAGCTGTATTGGATGGATTCTATAACATCGTGGGACATATTAGCACATTGTATGTGTATTCTTAGTCGTTAAGCAGTAGTACTAGTTGAATCTCCATGCATTATTACTCGCTGGTGAAGTTTTTCTGTCGTCACATGCTTTCCGTAGTTAGCTAGCTAATCTAGCTGGAGATCTGATCTAGATCGATTAATCAAGGTTCTGCTCTGTAGGCAATGGGAACAAGTTGATCTTCTGGACAGATAGGTGGATTGATGGAAGCAGTCCCAGCCAATTAGCTCCAGATTTGCTGCAGTTTGTGAAGGCAATAGAGGAGCGAAAAGAAGAACTGTTGCCGAGGCACTCCGTGATGGAAAATGGGTCCAGGACATTAGAGGCAACCTATCTTTCGCTGCGATCGTCCAATTTATAAACCAATGGTGTATCTCAGGTTTTTTGAAACCTGGTGATTCACACTTTCGGGCAGGCCTCATGACTACGAAGAAGTTCTTTTTCACACATAGATCATTCTCAATTAGGGATGGATCGCAAATTCATTTCTGGCAGGATAAATGGCTTGGCCAATCAACTCTACGTTATATCCGGCTTTGTACAATATTGTGCGACACAAAGGCGACACGCTCGCTACGGTGATGGGTACTTTCCCACCAAATGTATCGTTCAGAAGAAGTCTATTAGGGCCTAGACAAGCATCCTGGAATGTTTTGCTTCTCCGGTTGGACTTGGTCCAGTTGACGGAAGGCCCAGATAAATTTTGATGGAATCTCACTAAGAATGGTAAATTCTCGGTTGATTCTATGTATAGAGCTTTAATCCAGCCTGAAGTTCCAGTCGATAATAATATGAAAATTTGGAAGATGAAGATTCCGCTAAAAATTAAGGTGTTTGCGTGGCATCTTCGTCGAGGAGTAATTCTTACAAAAGATAACCTTGTCAGACGCAATTGGCACGGGAGTAGAAAGTGTGTCTTCTGTCAGCATGACGAGACTATTAAAGACTTTTTCGAGTGTGAGTTTGCTAAGTCTATATGGTCAGCCATCCAGATAGGTTCTACCTTATACCCCCCGCGCAGCGTTGCAAACATTTTCGACAATTGGCTAAACGGGGTGGATCATAGGTTTAAACTACTTATTAGGGTGGGAGCGATTGCCATTATTTGGTCGCTATGGCTATGTAGAAATGACAAGGTTTTTAATGATAAAAATTCTTCTGTTATGTAGGTTATCTACCGATGCACAACTACTTTCCGATCATGGTCGGCCCTGCAGCGTGTGGAGCACCGCGAGCTGTTTTTGGAAGTGTCGTCGCGTTTGGAGGCTGTGGCGTGGGAGTTTTTCTCCCAACATGGATGGCCACGTAATCTCCAGATCGATCCTCCACCACCTTAGTCGTCTTTACAATTTCTCATTATGATATGTAATTCGCCTTTTTATTTTTTCGCATTCTTCGGAACTTTTGAACTCGTTGGGGCTGTGTGCATCCTAGTTATGCAGAGTCCGGGTGTAATGCTTAATACTCTTTAAGTAATAAAATCCCTTTATCGAAAAAAAATGGTGCATCATACGTGAGAGATATCCTCTCTTCGAGGAGCCTGATGTGTTCAAATGGTGACTGACGGCAAATGGAGAGTATTCGGCGGCATCTGCTTATAGAGCAAGGTTCCATGGCATGACCGAAGCAAGCTACGCAAAAGCACTATGGAAGAGCTGGTAATGCGGAATCGGTGCTAGACTGCGGATCGCCTAGCCAAGAGAGGACTGCAGGGGCCTGCCATTTGCACTCTCTGTGATCAAGAACCGGAAACCATTGACCATCTTATGCTTAACTGTTCTTCTCCAAAACCCTCTGGTTCAGACTTTGCAGGGAAAGCCAAGCATCCAAACATATCCCCTGGCAGCCAAACCCCGGTGATCACATGGTGGAACAGCACTCTGGCAAGTCGGAAGGGTAAACAGCAGAAGATTACTGCCACCTTGATGATTGCGGGTATGCGGAGAATTTGGCTAGAGCGCAATGCCCGCGACTTTGAGGGTAAGGAAACAACCATGATGGATGTACTCGTCAGGAAAACTTGTGAAGAGCTGGCAGTGTGGGCAGAAGCGAGAAAAGACAGCGAACAGCGCGAGAAGTAGGTGTGTGTGTGTTGGCGGACGGCGAGGCCGTATGTATTTGATCTTGTAACAAACTTTCTCTTCCATGCTTAATGAAATGACCTCAACTTTTGGTTGCGTGTCCTTGAAAAATTATTGTGGACAGAGTTCTGAGATAATTTAGATTAGCGGACGGCGGTCGGTGCTGAGTTTCAAACAAAGAACCTATATTTATATACATACATGTGATGCGGCCATCTAGTAGTAAATCAGATCAAGCTAGGCGCCAGGTGGACAGGAGATCTGACCTGATTTGATCTCGATATTCAAATGGGTGATGCCTTTGCCACAAAGGGCGATGCATAAAGGATAGCAAAGAAACGATGAAGAAAGCGGAAGATCAACCAAGGGGGACCCGAGATTTAACGTGGAAACCCCTCCAAAAATGGAGGAGAAAAAACCACGGACGCCAACCAGCAATACTTCACTATATCGGGTGAGGTTACAAACGTCGGTGATTTACACAATGCTACTTATCCCAACCGGCGGCTTACAAGATGTATATATGGTGGTGCAAAGCCCTAAGTCACCTGCAGTCTGACTCGGAAACGATCCGTACCATACCGCGGAGCCTGCCGCCCCCACACCCCGCGAGCGCAGGATAGCCCGGTGGGCTAACTTCTCCGTTACGCTCCGGCGACAGGCCTCCGCTTCGTTTCGAAGTTAGCCTCTCACTTTATATCTTTATATGAATTTAGATCAACATAAAACAACATGTAGCTCTCGCTCAGCTTATTGAACCTTATCCAGTAAACAGTTGACTGTACAATAGATGAGACCAACAGAGAGACTAGCCCCGTTGACATACTTTAGGAGTAATTAACTAAAGAAGAAGCAACAATGATGAGCATCATGGGGAGTCCTGGACGCCACTAGCCAACAGGTCAATGCCCAGTTCTTTCCATTAATGGCTGGATAGAAGACATGCATGAATTATTTGCACTTGCACATGCATCTCAAGTGTCAGACATGGTGTAGGAGGCGTGGCTACATAGCGAAACGGATCGGTCGATCGGTTTTCCGACCAGGAGTTTGAGCCAGAAACGGAAAGGTGAGGCTATTCCTTTTTGGACGGATTGCCGTACGTACGCGATATGCATACGTTTCTACCGCTGCAGGATCTATTCCCTTTCAACGTGCGTGCAACTTTTTAGCGCCAATATTTCCGCTCCAAAATTTCTTAGCGTTGGAGAAACAATTCACTTTTGCGTCAAAATTAAAAAAAAATCAATACTGTGCTTGCAAAAAACCCTAACGAAAAATACAATTCCCTTTTTGGGCTAGTGGTTTTTAGGTAAACAAAAAATGGGTGGGAGATCATAAAAAACCACTTCCGATCTATTCCCTTTATTCGCGAGTGTTACTATTCACTCCAAGATTTCCGTCACGATGATTGTTTGAATGATCGAACTATTCCCTTTTTTCATGCGTGCTCTGATTTGACGTCCATAAAATTTCCCGCCCAATGAATTTGAACGAAATGAGAGCAAAATAATTCTCTTTTAGAGGCAAAACGAGAAAAGACTAGATTTTTACCTACAAAGGAAACCCCGGCAGAAAATTATTTTCCTTTTTGGGCTAGTGATATTTTGAGGTAAAATAAAATGGCTAGGAGATCGGAAAATATCACTTCCAGCTAGTGTAAAAAAATTGAACTAAGAAGAACTACCACCTGCTACTAGTGTACAAAAAATTTAAAAAAAAAGAAAATATAATTTCGTGTTGAAGGGGAAGCAAATATTTCAGCAAAAAAATCATCTGCCACAAAAATATTAAGAACTATTAGCAAAAAAGATCACTAACTGATTCAAAAATAATCAAGACTCTAGCGCCCTCCTTCTCGGTGCGGCCCCCGAACATGGCCAATGTAGGTCGATTTGGCCGAGTATGCCGCTCACCTCCAAAGTCCACCTCAGGGTGTCATCCACCCCCTCTGTCAGTGTGATATCGGGAAATTGCTCGGCTAAAGCAAAAAAGCTCCAGCAACGCCTGAGCAGGGAGATCGGGAGGAACATCTTCAATCCATCCATCTGCATGGGCCTCCCTAACATATCTGGTCTTGCGGAGGTGCTTGTGAACATACTGCCAAAGATTTGGTTCTTTGTCCCCAATCCGACCACTAGCGAGCCACCTATCAGTCCAGAAAAAGGTGGTGGCGCCATCGCCGATAGTCGAGGTCGTCGCCACCTCGTAAGCTGCTGCACCACACGTGGAATTTGGATGTTGAATTCCTGCCACGGCTTTGTGGCATCCACTTTGCTAAACCACAACCATCTAGCTCTCATGGGGGCCGGTTCATCATTCGAAGATAGAGAACTCCAACCTCCCCCCCCCCCCCCTATTGCTTTGGGATGCAAACCTTATCCCAAGCCACCAGATAGTGTCCGCCACGGACATCTTTCTGCCCTTCCACAAGAATCCTCTGAGTATCTTTTCGAGCTCCACTAGGGTTTTGACCTAAATATCCAGCTTCAACATTGCGGAGATGGGGATGGCTGCCAATGTAGATTTGACCAGCTCAAATCTACACAACCCCCCCCCCCCCCCCCCCCCCCGGTTTAGAAGGCCAACACACCAACCTGGAAGGTGCCTTGCTACACTGTCCACCAAATAACGCAGCTGGGCTGCCGTCGGCTTCCTCGGGAGAGCGGGAGCCCCAAGTAGCTCAATGGGAAAGGCAGAACCGGACAGTGCAGAGTCTGCTCCACCATGGTCACCACCTCGTCTCCACAGCAAATCAGGTGTGCGGAGCATTTGTCAAGGTTGGTCCGCAACCCTGACGCCAACCCAAAGTCCTCAAGAATTCTGGCGAAAACTCTGAGATCCCTCCACGTGGGTCGAAGAAAATTCACCACATCATCTGAATAGATGGGGTGTGGTGTCCTAAGGGAGTCCACTGTCAGAGAGGCGGGTGAGAAGGCCGAGCTCCGTGGCCTACACTTAGCTAATTTTCTAGATAATGGTAGAATTAACCATGTGTCAATGTTTTTCAAGAAATGGAATTTATTACATAGGCACATGGAAACCTATATTTTCCTATAATAAATCGACCATAGCCACGTGAGAAACAACCAACCGGTATTTTACTAGTGATCTCTTGGATTTCACTCTGTAGGGAAGAACCACTGTGTCTTAGAAGATTTCATTGAACGGCTGTATCCTCCATTTAGTGAAACTAGACTAGTTTTACCGCTTACCATATCATACATACAATAGCTAGGACCGCCATTGGCGAGCTTTTGACAGTCCAAGCACCTACACGGGGCGGCTCCAGCCCAGCCCCGTGCCAATGACCAGTCGTGGCCGAGAAGGAACACGCGATTCCCTCCTCGGAATATATGGCCGCTATAGTGCTCCGGCGAGCCTTCCACCATTAGCGCTTTGGAGCCAGAGCGACCGACAAATAGGTCTTGGCCGCCCAAGTCCTTCACCTCTGACCACTGGCCATTGTCGAAATCTGCTACGAACACCTGAAGATTGATTGTATGATGATCAACCTTGTTGTCGTTTGTCTGCCAACGGATGCTCCAACGCACCATTAGTAGATTTTTCTTGTCGGATGACGTGACTAGGTGGCGGTAAATCTCTGCTGCTGCGACCGCCGTAGCTGGTGGTTCCTTGATGACATGCTTTTTCCGACTGTGAGACGGCGCCTCTTCGAAGAACCCATGGGACAAGACATTTTCAGTTGGGTTGGTCGGACTCTCCTCTCCGGCCAACCAATGAGAGAAGACATGATCCTTTGAGTTTACCGCGAAGATCTTTCCACGGTGGAAGGCTATGTCCTGGTAGAAATAGTCCCTCGTCCAGAGCACGGCCGTCGTTTCTGGCAGAAGACATGCAGAGTCGGCCGATGCATCGATTAACAAGCTATAGTTTGTCAGGGCGACGACGAGACTTTGCGAGCACACCATAATCTTCTTCACAATGAATATCCCACGGTTATGGAGCAATATGGTGCGCGGCTCGCGGGTGCCCATGGTGAAGCCGCCGGCGGCGATGTGTCTGTATTGGCACGGGACCTCCATGCCCTTTGTGGTGGACGGAGAGAAAGGGTTGCGGAGGAAGCATCGACGGGAGCGCTTGTGCTCGTACAGGACAGAGTCGCCGAAGGTGGCGCCCGCGCGGAAGCCTGTGGGCATGACGAAGCGGCGGCTGCGGCGGCGCATCTTGGTGCCATTGTCGTCGATGACGATGCTCTGGTACATGCCACGGCCGAGGTTGACGCACGGCGCGGCCGGCTGGAGCAGTGGTCCCTGCAGCCTGGCGGCGAGGTGCCATCCGCGGCAGACGGCATTGAAGCTGAGACGGTCGTCGTGGACCGGAAGGCGGGAGAGGATTTCGCCGGCGATCTCCGGCGGAAGGTCCAACCAGCACGGCGAAGCTCTTAGGGTCGTCTTGCCGAGGCAGAGACCCATGGCTGCTGTATGTACATACGCGACTGTGCGAGCGAACGTTCGGTTACCGATAGATCTCTGAATTCAACTAAGACTATGGATCGATCTGTGTTATGCTATATTATATCCCAGTCGGTTTTCCATCCGAACACGAGTTGATCACGGACTCGATCTCGAAGCTATAGCAAGGGACTCGGATCTAGGGACTACTTAGGCTAAGTACGTGTCTTGTATTACTCTTGCAAGGAATACTCAAACTCGTAGGGTGGGTATACTGGATATCATCAACGACAACCTCTATATCCTCATGTACTTTGTGCTAAACAACGTGTGCCCTCCTGTAAATTTCAGTGTTGTAGTTAGGCTAACTGCTAGGAAAAATCATCACGGTAAAAAAATTGCCCGCTTTAGTTTCGCTACGATATAACGTTCTGAGCAATTTCCTCCGCTAAATTAAATGTGGGTTCGATCGTCCGCAGCACCATCTAGTGTCGCTCGTTACAACGCATTTAATCGTTGCATTATTTTATCATAGCACAGGGACGAAGGTGGAAAAAATGGATACCGGGGTCAGGCAGCAAAATGGCCACAACACAACTATGAGACGACAACGTAAATAACTTCACTAGACCATAAAATAACTTCTTTACACAGAAAATTGAGCGATGTCATAAAATTACCGATTGAGCGAAGTCATAAAACTACTTCTTTAAACACTGTTTACCTTCCTGGAAAGAATGAACAAAAAGGATATATTATATTCACCACAAGGACAACTGCAAGACCCCGTACCTCCTCGCATCGCCCCTCCCAGGCGACCGGGGAGGCGAACAACCTAGCCCCCGCCGCCACCCACCTCCCTCCCTCCTCTCTCCCTCGTTGTCCCTAGAGGTGGCCGCCGGACAAATGCCGTCCACCGCCGGTGAAGGGGGGCGGCGGGGATCTGGTTCCTGCGGCCCCGGGCTGCAGCTTTGGAGGAAGCTGCGGCGCCGGTCTCCTCCCGCGTGCCGGCGGCCGGCGTCCCTCGCCGGCACTCCCCTCATCCCCGCTCCGTGTGTGTCCCCGGGCACCGCCGGTTGCGGCTGCGGGCGGCAGCTGTGCCGGCGCGGGCGTTCCCGGGCCCGATCTGGGCCCCGGATGGGCTCGGCGGGCCCAACCGTGGGCTTCCTTTTTCCCCCTTGGCATCCCGATGTTGGCAGGCGGCCGGCGTGCGGGATGGTGGTGGTTTGGTGTGGCCAGCCGACCTCGGGGTCAGAACGGCGCGGCCGCCGGCGAGCATGACCCCGGCTTGGTCGACCGATGACGGTGACGCTCGTGGGCGTCATCACCTTGATGAAGGCGTCGTCGAGGGCGGTCTCGCGCTCTGTCTCGAATGCTCCAGGGGAAACCCTCGACCCCGGTTCCACCGGGTCTGGCGATGGCGACACCCTGTGTCGTGCTCCCTCTTGAGGGCAGCGCTTTGGAGCTGGATTCGGCTGGAGGGACATGTGGTTTTGGTTGTGGTTGGGCTCCTCTTCTTGCTCTCCTCTCGGCATCGTCTCTCCGTGGCCACGATGCTCGGGCTTCTACGGGGGGCTGGATTCCCTCCTCTGACGACGGTTAACGGCTCGGGCCAGTGCCGGTGAAGCTTCCTGGGTGTCGGATCGGCTGTGTGACGCCCTTCGATTACGCTATTGGCTGTTGTGTTTAGCCTCGGCGACGCATGGCCCTTCGTCCTAAGGTGAGGACTCGGCGATGTGCTGCCCTTCGGCTGCTCCAGCACCATCGTGGCTGGTCTCGGCAGGTTAAAGCCTTTCGTCTACGGCGGTGAAGTTTCTTGTGCACTGGCATCCAACGGTAACCGGGAGATGATGAAGGTTGAAGGCTCTCCCTGCGGGGTTGTGCTTAGTGCCATGTTGTAGGCTTGTTTTTATTTTATTCCCCCCCCCCCCCCCCCCCCCCCCCCCCTTTGTGCATCCCTGTAATTCTGGTTCACTTGAACCCATTAAACAGAAAATGAATACAATTCAGGTGGAGGGTCTTCTCCCTCCCCCGGTGACCATTCAAAAAAAAATCACCACAACTATCCGAAATATATAATATAGGAAATAAGTATCATTTGGAAAAGCAAATAAAGTGCCACGAAACTCACATTTTAGAACTTCCCTCCTCGATTTTTAATCTTCTTAAAGATATCAATCACGTCATCACTCTTGATGCTAGAAAATATATCTTTCTCCACGTAGAAAATCAGACAATCACTCATGTACTTCTCACCCATTTTATTCCGCAAAATACTCTTGACAATATTCATTGCTGAAAAGCATCTATCCACTGAGGCCGTGGCGACCGGCAAAATTAACACCAACTTCAAAAGTTTATACACTAATGGAAAAGAAAGATGCTTCTTAGTGTCCACCAACAGTTTAGCAAGATCAGCAATGCCATATATACATTAGCCATTGGTGACCCTGATACATTAGGCATTGGTGGCCTTTGTACATTATCTTGTCTAAGCCTAAGTGGCCTTGAAGTCTCTGCTGCATCAAAACTTTGTGGCGCTATTCTTTTCAACACAAATTTGTCCATAATCTCCCAAGTGAATTAAAAATCGGCAAAGAAGCAAGATGTGTAACTTCAGTTTGGAGTCGCACATGTGTGTACAGAGCACGGCGATCTGACGGAGGCGTACCTTCAGTCGCCCTGTGCCACCTTCAGTTTGGAGAGCTTTTCCGTAGTGGGGAAATGGAGATCGATGAGATCGATCTGGCCGCCAGGTCTAAGGGGTTTGTGAGAACTTGTCTGTGGCAAGATGGTTAGGAGGGTGGTTGTACCCCCAGCCCACCAGAGTTCAAATCTCAGGTTTGACGGTTGTGTTTCTCATTTAAGGCGGAATATTCTTCAGTGGGAGGTGACGTTCCCGTCGACAGCGAGGCGTCCGTGGTGACTTCGTCAATCTCAAGACTCGACCCGCCGACTCGGTCTCTCGGAGGTGCTCATAGGGGTAGGGTGTACGTGTGTGCGTTCATAGGGGTGAGTGTGTGCGCATGTATACGAGCGCCTGCGTTGTACTGTGTTTCGCAAAAAAAAAATGTCAAAAAAAAAGGTCTAAGGGGTTTGTTAGATGCGATCGAGATGAAAAGATGAAGAGATCGTGTGCGCATACTGCCGCCTATAGCGTATACCAACCGTATAAGAGACTGGGAAGCCTCCCTGTGTCGTTGCCTTTGGGCTTTGGGACTTTGGGTTGTCTTCCACAAGCTTTGTCTTTTATTTTAGAGATTATTTACGTTTGTTGGGCTGAAAATCTGGCGTACCGCAGCTGGGCTGGGGTCAGTCAACTCTTTGGACTGGGGAAATTTTCTTAAGTCCATTTAGATGAAAAGCAGAACATGGTCGGTGTCAGCTGACACCAGCGCTTGTACATGAGCTGTGTCCCTGTCATAGCACGTTATTCTTTTACCTTGACGGCAAATGAAATCAAGCTATAAGTAAATAAACTTTTGTTACAGAAAGACACGACTAACTTAATCATTGCTACTTAGACTAGCCACAATGGAGGTATCATAGGTGGTATCATGCATGACATGTTGACAAAAAGCTGACGTTTTTTTTTTACGGAAGTCAGCCAGCGTTGCCTCATTATATTAAGAAGAATCCGGGACAAATGCCGGTTTGGATTACAGGGAGTTACAGACAGAAACAAGAAAGACAAGCAAGAGCAACAACAAGGAAGAAGAACACCATGACACTAACACTAGTAGAAAACCTGTCTTTCGTCCAGAGCCGCTCCAGGCTTTAATCCCGGTTCTGGGAAAACCGGGACCAATGCCCCCGGTTCGAGCTGCCAGGGGCCCGTGGACCATTGGTCCGGTACGGTTGGGGACATTAGTCCCGGTTCGTGGCACGAACCGAGACTAAAGCTCCAGAGCCGGACACGTGGCGTGCCGCGGAGCTTTAGTCTCGGTTCGTGTCTCGAACCGGGACTAATACCCCTCCCCTGCCTATAAGTAACCCTCCCAGCCAGCTTCTCTCCTCTGTGTGGGAAGTGGGTGCTAGTTTTTTTCGTTTGCTACGCACAAGATGTGTTCGATGAAATCCCGAACCACACTTAAGTTCACACAAAATGATATCCTCGACCGAGGTTAGCAACCTTATTCTTTTCATCTGTAATTGATACAAAAATATTGCATGTGTCGATGTACGGTGGTCATTTCACTATTCAAGATGTTATTGTAATGGTATTTGATAAACTTAATTATATGATGCAGATGGATGCACGGATGCGATGGATGTACGGTGAACGACGCAGTTCCGATTTTATTGCAGGCCTACATAAATTTATCGATGTGGCTGAGGCAAACAAAGTGGATAATTTTATGCCTTGTCCATGTGTTGACTGTCGGAACGTCAGGGAGTACTCTAACTCGAAAACCATTCAAAGCCACGTGCTTCAGAGAGGTTTCATGCCCAGCTATAATTGTTGAACCAAGCACGGAGAAAGAGGGGTTAGGATGGAAGACAATGAAGAAGAGGATGATAAAAACTATCCTATGTTCACTGAAGAATACGGTGATACTGCAATGGAAGACAATGAAGAAGAAGGAGGTGAACAACGGGCATCAGATGAGCCCGCTGATGGTCTTGGTCAGGTCATTTCTGATGCAAAGCGAGAATGCGATATAGAAAAGGAGAAGCTAAAGTTGGAGGCCATGCTAGAGGATCACAAAAAGTTGTTGTACCCAAATTGCGAAGATGGCAGCACAAAGCTCGGTACCACACTGGAACTGCTAAAATGGAAGGCAGAGACCGGTTTATCCGACAAGGGTTTTGATAAGTTATTGAAAATAATGAAGCCGAAGCTTCCAAAGGATAACGAATTGCCCGAGACTACATACGAAGCAAAGAAGGCTATCTGCCCTGCGGTACAAGAGCCCGGTATGCAATGCACTGCGGTACAAGATCAGACAAGATGACCCTGGTGATGTTGAGGGCGATGACGAGCCCCCAGGAAGAGGGTTCCTGCTAAGGTTATGTGGTATGCTCCGATAATACCACGGTTGAAACGTCTGTTCAGAAACAAAGAGCATGCCAGGTTGTTGCGATGGCACAAAGAAGAGCGTAAGAAAGACGGGAAGTTGAGACACCCCGCCGATGGGTCGTAGTGGAGAAAAATCGAGAGAGAGTTCTCAGACTTTGCAGGTGACGCAAGGAACTTATGGTTTGGTCTAAGTACAGACGGCATGAATCCTTTTGGGGAGCAGGGCTGCAGTCATAGCACCTGGCCCGTGACTCTATGTATCTACAACCTTCCTCCTTGGTTGTGCATGAAGCGGAAGTTCATTATGATGCCAGTGCTTATCCAAGGTCCGAAGCAACCCAGCAACGACATTTATGTGTACCTAAGGCTATTAGTTGATGAACTTTTGCAGTTGTGGGCCGAACCAGGTGTACGTGTGTGGGATGAGCACAAACAACAGGAATTTGACCTACGAGCGTTGCTGTTCGTAACCATCAATGATTGGCCTGCTCTTAGTAACATTTCAGGACAGTCAAACAAGGGATACAATGCATGCACACACTGTTTAGATAAGACTAAAGGTACATATTTGGAAAAAAGTAAGAAGGTTGTGTACCTGGGCTGTCGTCAATTTCTTCTGAACAATCATACCGTAAGAAAGAAAGGCAAGCATTTCAACGGTGAGGCAGATCGCCGGAAGAAGCCTAACCTCCCTGATGGTGATGCTATATTTGGTATGGTCAGGGACATTGAAGTAATCTTTGTAAAGGGTCCTGGCGGTCAATCTGTTCCGAAAGACGTCGCTACCGGACACGCGCCCATGTGGAAGAAGAAATCTATATTTTGGGAGCTACCCTATTGGAAAGTCCTAGAGGTCCGGTCTTCAATCGACGTGATGCACGTGACGAAGAATCTTTGCGTGAACCTGCTAGGCTTCCTGGGCGTGTATGGGAAGACAAAAGAAACACCAGAAGCACGGGAGGACCAGCAACGTATGAAAGACCCATACAACAAGCAGACGGATAAAGGGCGTCAATACTTAAGCAGCTACGCTCTTACCAAAGCAGAGAAGGAAATCTTTTTTGAATGCCTGAGCAGTATCAAGGTCCCGGCTGGCTGCTCGTCAAATATAAAGGGAATAATAAATATGGCAGAGAAAAAATTCCAGAACCTGAAGTCTCATGATTGCCACGTGATTATGACGCAGTTGCTTCCGGTTGCATTAAGGGGGCTTCTACCGGAAAATGTTCGAGTACCCATTGTGAAGCTATGTGCATTCCTCAATGCAATATCTCAGAAGGTAATCGATCAAGAAAGTCTACAAAGGCTACAGAGGGATGTGGTCTAATGTCTTGTTAGTTTTGAGTTGGTGTTCCCCCCATCCTTCTTCAATATTATGACGCATCTCCTGGTTCACCTAGTCAACGAAATTGCCATTCTCGGTCCTGTATTTCTACACAATATGTTCCTCTTCGAGAGATTCATGGGAGTCTTGAAGAAATATGTTCATAACCATGCTTGGCCAAAAGGAAGCATCTCAAAGGGCTATGGAACAGAGGAGGTCATTGAGTTCTGTGTTGACTTTATTCCTGACCTTAAACCGATTGGTGTTCCTGAATCGCGGCATGAGGGGAGACTGAGTGGAAAAGGCACGCTAGGAAAGAAAGCAATGATATGTAGGGACGGACATTCTTTCACTCAAGCACACTACACGGTTCTTCAAAGTTCCACCTTTGTGGCTCCGTATATCGAGGAACACAAGAATTATGTACGCTCCAAGAACCCGGGGAAGGCTAACTCCTCGATTAAAGAAAAACACACGGAGACTTTCGGCAGTTGGTTGTGATTACAGCTCATGAATGACACCACTGTCGGAGATCAGCTCTACTTGTTGGCCGCGTCACCATCTTCGACTGTATTGAATTTCCAAGGGTACGAGATAAATGGGAATACATTTTACACGATCGCCCAAGATAAAAAGAGCACCAACCAAAACAGTGGTGTCCGCTTTGATGCAACAGACGAGAATGGGCAAAAGGACACATACTATGGTTACATAGAGGAGATATGGGAACTTGACTATGGACCTAATTTTAAGATCCCTTTGTTTCGGTGCAGTTGGATCAACATGGATGGAGAAGGGGTAAAGGTAGACCAGCTGTACGGAATGACAACAGTGGATCTCAAGAATCTTGGTCGTTATAAAGACGAACCATTCGTCCTACCCAATGATGTGCCTCAGGTTTTCTATGTGAAGGACATGTCCTCCAGACCGAAAAAAAAGAAAAAATAAGCAAACGAATACATCAGACGATGAGCCAAAGCGTCACATAGTTCTTTCAGGGAAAAGAAACATCGTGGGAGTCGAGGACAAGACAGACATGTCAGCAGATTATAATAAGTTTGATGAAATTCCGCCCTTCACAGTGAAAATTGACCCAAGCATCCCGTTAAATAATGAAGATGCTCCATGGTTACGGCTGAAGCGATCATAGGCAAGGGACATACGCGAAGAAGGGTTCATGGCTTTTATGTAAATCAATGTAATGTATTAAACCTTTATGTGATGTGTAGTACTGTATTAAACCTTTTAGAAAACAAGTGACCATATGTAATGCAAGGTTCCCGGGCATTCCAAATCCATTTTCTGTTTTATAAAATAATTATTCTAACTCTACAAACTATTAACAATTTTGCCATTTTCTGTTTTTTTGCTAATGCAATAGTACCTCTTCCTAAGTATGATACACACGGAGAGGGAATAATCTTAACTGGCCACAGTGAATTGCAATACTACCTCTCCCTTATGAATCAACAACTGCCAATTGAGAGTCAGTTCATATCCAGAGATCGTCTTGGGAACTATTCAGATGCTAAAGATCTTGGAGAATGGCAGTACATCCGGATTGTGGCGCTTTCTGCATCACTTGGAAATGCTAAAGATCTTGGAGAATGCAAAGATTGTGTTGGTAAAACTGCAGCTGATTTGAAGCTTCTTGACAATACACATTGGAAATACACATTCATTATTATTACACATGCTCCTTACATAAAGGTTTAATACATTCCATAGAATGCATTACATAAAAGGTTTAATACATTATTACACATCACCAACATCACCAACATTATTCTACATAAACGGACTTGCTGGCTCGGAGACCGTAGGATTAGGAGGAACGGCGGGAGGAGCCAGCCCCGTTCGCGGCCGCCCGGTTCTCGCGAGCAACGTTTGCGGCGGAGGGCAAGATCCATGGAGGATGAGTCTTTCAGCGCCCAATCCAGCTCGGAAGCCTCCTTCGCCTTGAGCTGGCAGGCAGTTTTGGCTCGCTGTACACGGTCGTCGTGGACGGACCGGAAGGAGGCTTCAAGGGCCTCCTGCATCTGCGGCCCGCCGCGCTCTTCCCCATGGTCTCTCCAGTCGAAGTCGTCGTCGTCATCCTCCTCGTCGGGAGGGGCGGCGGCGACTGGTGGAGGTACGGCCGTGGATCCCCACGCCACCCCTACGGCATACGCATCCTCGTCGGGGTCAGGGACGTCGGACCACGCGTGCTCGTACGTCCTCCGCACCTCCTCCGGCACCGGAGCAGGAGGCCGGTAGCAGGGCATTCCTCTCCACACCGGGCTCGTGGGCATACGGCGGGATAGGCTCCCGCGGTAGCGCCCAAGCGCGCTCTGCCGAGCACGCTCGACCTCGTCCAGAAGGCGCTGCGGCGGGCGTGGCGGATCCATCTCGTGGAGACGATGCGTTCGTGGCTAGGAATGGTGGATTAGGGTTTACCCCGTCGGCGACAATATATAAGACCTCCAGGGCAGCGCTAGGGGAGGACACGTGGCTAGGGCAGCGCTGGGGGAGGACACGTGACTGACACGAGTCGTGACAGCAAAGCCCGCCTTTAGTCCCGGTTGGTGTTACCAACCGGGACTAAAGAAGCACACGGATCGTGTGTTTCTTTCAAGCGCTTGTGAGACGTTGGATCAGGGGTGTGTTTCTTTTGAGGGATTGTGAGCTGTTGGATCAGCACTATCACGACCACTTCGTGAGCCACATGACCCGGTTGGTGTTACCAACCGGGACTAAAGAAGCACACGGACCCTATATATAGCCCCCCTCCCGGACATGTTTAGCACTCAGTGTCTACTCATTGTAGTTCATTTTGGTATACGAAGCATTCGGATTCCCTGCATACGTCCAGCGGTGCATTTGATATGCGGGCACTCACGAGCCACCGTTGGGCTGTATGCAGGGGAAACCGTGTGTTTTGTTCTCTTCAGTGTTTAGAGTTTTCAGAATACAGTGACCCTATATATAGCCCACCTCTCGGACATGTTTGGCACTCACTCTGTACTCATTGTAGTTCATTTCGTAAACAAAGCATTCGGATTCCCTGCATACGTCCGACGGTGCATTTGATATGCGGGCACTCACGAGCCACCGTCGGGCTATATGCAGGGGAAACCGTATGTTTTGTTCTATCACTTGGAAGTGCTAAAGATCTTGGAGAATGCAGAGATTGTGTTGGTAAAACTGCAGCTGATTGAAGCTTCTTACACATGCTCCTTACATAAAGGTTTAATACATTTATTGTTTCTGTTTTCTTCTGAGCCGTAGCCATGGAGAATCTTCATAATTTAACACACACCGCTGATCCAACGGCTCACAAGCGCAATAAATATTTGTTCAAATTTAAACAGTTTTCATGTTGAAAGTCTTTTCAGATTCAAAATTATGCAATAAATATTTGTTAATGCATTTTTAATTGAAAATAGCAAAATGGTTAATAGTTAGAATAAATATTTTAGAAAACAGAAAATGGTTTTGGATTATTTATTCGAATTTAAACACTTTTCATGTTGAAAGTCTTTTTAGATTCAAAATTATGCAATAAATGTTTGTTAATGCATTTTTCATTGAAAATAGCAAAATGGTTAATAGTTAGAATAATTATTTTAGAAAACAGAAAATGGTTTTGGATTATTTATTCAAATTTAAACACTTTTCATGTTGAAAGTTTTTTCAGATTCAAAATTATGCAATAAATATTTGTCAAAATGAATTATCATTTAAAAACCATTTGAAATTCATATTCAAACACCTTAATAAGAAAAAAAGGCGGGAACAACATTCAAAACTGAAAAGTTTGAAATAAATTTGAAAAAGGACTCATTGGTCCCGGTTTATACGAAGAACCGAGACTAAAGGTCCATGGACGCGCGAGGCAAATCTGGCATTAAATTGCCATGGCATTGGTCCCGGTTCCTCCCACGAACCGGGACCAAAGAGGCATTGGTCCCGGTTCGTGGCAGGAACCGGGACCAATGAGTCCTGGTATAACTGCCTCCGTCTTCTCCTTCCCCATTCCATCCCCAAAATCGACTAAGTACTCGCGACCTCGCCGGAGCAAAAACGTCGCCGTCAGGCTGCCCGACCTCGCCCTCGATGTGCCCTCGACGCCCACGCCCTCGACGCCCGCGCCGCGCCGCCCGCATGCCGGCCGCCCGTGCCGCGCCCTCGACGCCCGTGCTGCCCGCACGCAGGAGCTCGCCGGCGAAGGATCGCGTCCACGCTCACCGCACTCGTCTCCGCCGTCTACGCTCGCCGGCGAAGGTGAGCGCCCGCACTCATCCACGCTCTGGCCACGGCGGCGCCGCCCATCTGTGGTCGCCGCCGGCTCGCCCTCGCCCTCACCCTCATTTCAGGTAGATGAGCCGCTAAAGGGCTGGCCCCACCCGTCAGGGTTTTAATCAATATCACGCGCGGAAAAAAAATAATAAGTTGGGCCGAGCCCATTGGGCTGGAACCCTCTCGGCCCGTTTCTTTTTTTTCCTTTCTCGAATTAAGGAATTAATAGAAACCTTTTAAATCTGTGCCATGTTTAAAATTCAATATCTTGAGATTTATACGTCCAAATAAATCAAATCAAAATTCTATGGATAGCTTAGGGAATTGTTTATCCAACCCAATTGGTTTCATCCTGTTTAGATCAATAACACATGTGTAGAAATTAAAGTACCACAAAAGGTTTAAATAACAAACTTGTTTGTTTCTGATGCTCTAGAACTCCAAATGACTTGAGGTCAATTTGGTTAGCTTAGTAATGAAAAACTTTAGTTATCCCTACTTTTGTAGAATTATTAGAACAACAGAGGCAAAATAGAAAATCAAATAGTGACGTTTCCTTTTCTGTAGTATAATAAATATAGTGGAATAAAAAGGCATCCAAATGGACCTAGACCAATTTTTTTGGATCATAAACAATCAATGTTAGTTGTCCCTAAATTAGCATAATTTTGTGACAAACATAACTTGAGTTGTGCATTAAAACTTGTGTGACAAGTTTATGCCATAATAATCATATATAAATAATGGTTGATTAAATTAAGTTGAATCCAATTGTTTTGCCTTGTGTATCCCAGTAGCCTTCGTAGGATTTAGGATTATTGTTGTGATGCTTGGTTGGGTAGTGTGGTGATTGTTTGATTAACAGAACTCTCTAGGTGTAATATTTAGTAAAAATGTTGTTTCTGCCTTTAATAAAAGAAAATGATTTAAGTGTCTGTATTATAAAATGTTAGTACTGTTACCCAACTAAAGTTTTGTGCATTGTTCTTAATTTGCAGAAACTATGGAACGAGACGAAAATCAGGAAAACATCCTCGAGGATATGATCCGCGGGAAGATGTTGGCGATGTCACCTCGCAGTTTCTGAACAACTCCGGTGAGGGAGATGAGTCTCTCAACCGAAGAGACGGCTCCGGTGAGGTAGAACCGACGGCTGGGGCGAGGGAGAAGCCGACGAGGGAGAAGCCGACGGCTCCGGTGGAACATTAAATGTTGCAAACTCCGGCGAGGTGCATATATATATTAATTAATTAAGCCTCTGCTGTCTATATACATATATTAACGCTCTTTCTTCTTTTAGCCCTCCGGATCGAGCAAATCTTCTGTAAGGACGAAACGAGGCCCAGCCAAAAAGTTGGGTGACCATGAAAGGTACAGGATCGAAAAAGTCGCTGAAGACGGCACACCGATGCTCCCCCTGATGTTGCAAAAAAAATTGTAAAGCAATGCGGAGTTATTGTTAGGGACTACATCCCGATCACCGTTCGAGAATGGAATAAGCCAAGGGCGGGAGGAATAAGATATGTCGGCGACGTAGGCAAAGAAAACCTTTGGAAAAAGCTCATGGTTAATTTCACCCTGCCGCGCCAGAGGTCCAGATGAGGAGGATCCAAATGAGGCAGAAAAGATTGCCAAGCAAAAAAATCATAGAGCAAAAAGTCAAGGAGTGGGCTTTTAAGAAGATGGCCGAGCTATTCAAGAACTGGAAGAAAAGATTGCACACGAGTTTGTGAACAAAGATAAGACTCCGGACTTCGATAAAGGGTATGAGAAGATAAGGGACGAATGGGAAGAATTTGTGGCGTACAAGAAATCGGAGGAAGCTCAGAAAAAGTCTGAACAAAATAAGGCAAATGCTGCTAAAAAGAAGTACCACCATACTATGGGGCCTGGTGGCTACGCCTTTAGCATGCCTAAGTGGGAGAAACTTGAGGCCGACCTGCTGGCTAAAGGGATCACTCCAGAGCCACACACATGGATCGAACGGGCAAGAAATTGGTTTTACGGGCATGGGGGCACGTTGGACGCAGAAGGGAAGTGCATATATAACAGAACACACAAAGATAAGCCCCTACTACCCATCGAAGGCATTAGAAATGCAGTAAAGGATGTTGAAGAGGGACGGTTCTGTCCCGATAGAGAGGATGACGAGCTCACACGCGCCCTTGGGAATAAGGAACACGACGGACGAACACGAGGCGTACCAGGCTCCAAGCCCAAGAAAATTGCGATTCCCGAGGACAGGAAGAAATTTCCTGATAGAAGCCATCAGAGGAGAAAGGAAAGGGAGGCAATGGAAGCACGCGCTGCTGCAGACCGGCTGCGTAATATAGAAGAAAAATTAAAGCGGCAGCAGGATCAAATTGACGCACTTAGCCAGCAAGGTACTTGCGGCCAATCTCAGCGGCACATGGTAGAAGCTGCATGCGATGGTACCGGCGGCCCATCGAATCGGAAAAGCAGCGTGGCTTCCACGGAGCTCCAGGATGGTAATGATGATGCACTGACGATGGCTCCTCTTCGTCGCTACCCAGTGGATGATATCACGGAGAGCACACCTTGTGAGCTACATGTGAAAGTTTTTAACTTAACCATGAAGGTGGCGGTCGGCTATGCCGTACCAATTGGACCTAAACCAACTTTCCATTTCTCTCCGGTTCCACATGGCTACGCTGTTGTCGGGGTGGATGAAGTGATGAAAGAATTTGAGGAGCTGAAGCTGGAACACCCTGCAGGTGAAGATGGGGAGGTGGTTGAACTTGGAGAAGCCAAAAAAGGGACCATTCTATGGCCAAAGGAATTCATCGTGCTTCCAAACTGGCAGCCAAGGCCAGCGACTCCTCAGAGTAGCAATCCATCTTCGCCGCCGCCTCACCAGTCTCCAGCGCAACAGTCCTCTTCGCCGCCGCCTCAGGCGCCGTCTCCGCCGCCTCACCAGTCTCCAGCGCGCCGTCTCCGCCGCCGCGTCAGTCGTCTCCGCTCCCAAAGGTACTATGAGGGGTAAGCGATCACCGAAACGTAAAAGGTCGCCCCTCCCAAAAGTACCTCATAAGAATCTTCCCATGAGACCTTACGACTATACGGAGGAGAAAATGCCGCGATCGCAAATGCCCAAAATAAAGAGTGGTGGGCTAACCGGAAGAAGCCGAAAGCGCCAGAGTTCCCCGCCACCCCAGAAGAAAAAGCCGCCGTCTTCAAAATGCTGAAGACCCTTGAACAACCCCGCCAAGGCTGACACCAGACTATGACCGCTCTATTCGCAAGTCGGCTGAGGCAAATAAGCAGCGGTAAGAGTAGTAGTGCAAGCGGGAAATCAGTTCCCCAGCTCGGAGAACAGAAAAACCAGTCGTGCCCCCCGCTCAAAGTGTTTTCCAATACCGAGGTGGGGTCGAGCAGAGGTGCAGTCGACGTCGATCCTGAGTTTGTTGCAATGTACGGAGAAGCGGCCTCTGCTCAGGGCATGTCTATTCCTCAGTACTTAGAGCAGTTACAAGAGTTCCACGAGTAGCATACAAATACCGGCACGGGTGTACTCTCGTCAAACCTGAGCTAGTCGACGGTCTACCAACAAAAATGCGAAGATTGCATAAGTGGTACATGCGAGCCTCAAAGGAAGGGGAAACTGGATCTACGTGGGATATAAAAACGAGCATTACGGGCATGGAGATGGCGTGATAATGATTGAATTTAGTGAATTATTTCAGTTATACCAACAAGACGCCATCGACAAATCTATCCTCAGTGCCTATTGTCTGTAAGTATTATTTCTGTAATTAAGTCTCTAGCTAGCTCAGCTCGTTCATTGCATGTATAATCTTACTCATCACTATATTAATTATGCAGAATGAAGATTCTCCAATGCAAAAGAGGACAAATCTATGACATTGGGTTCATTGACCCATATTTCGTTCATCAAAAAACTCTCCAAGGTCATTACATCGACACAGAGAATAACTTGGTAAAGGCGTTAAGGTTTTCCGAAACCAAAAGGGAAATACTATTTCCTTACAACTACGGGTGAGTGTTACTGTCTTGTACACATTCTATTTCGCTTACTCGATGTTAAGTGTATAATTGATGACTTATGCGTGCGCAGCTTCCACTTTATTCTGCTAATCATTAAACCTGACAAAGGAGTAGTACAAGTCATGGACTCGAAACGTAAACCCCTTGAGGAGTGGGCGGACATGCAGAATGCCTCCAAGGGTAATTTCAATCATTATGGCACTATATCGGCAACTTTCCGTTCATTCCCTGGTAGCAAGTAATTAATATATAACTCTTTATTCATTTTCTTTGCCGGACAGGGCTTGGAAACGGTTCACCGCCAAGGCTAGGGGTATTTGGGCGCCGGAGCTAAAATTTGAACCAGTAAATGTAAGTACTACTAGCTAGATCCGCGCATCTCTTTGATTCTAGTTTCAATACCATTATCATGCTTGATTATTATTTTGATTGAACTCTGTTCTCGTAAAGTGCTTGAGGCAGGAACATGGGAATAATTTATGTGGATACTACGTTTGCGAGTTCATTCGCCAGACGACCCAAGAGACGGGCAGCCGGTACTTAGAACAACTTGAAGTACGTAAACAATATTCACAATTTTAGTTTATTGCCATCAATTGTGTTTAGTTTCATTCATATATATTGACCCCTTCTTTAAATTAGATCGAACGGTTGCGGGACGGTCTTCTACCACAAGATCGCGTACGAGCAATTCAAGAGGAAATTGCGGGATTCTTAGATGCAGAGGTCCTAGATCCGAAGGGAGAATACTATCGGAAGGTTGAAATGCAAGGGTGAGTGTAAAAGAGATGTATATATGCATGAAACTCGTGTGTACATGTACCGTTTGTAATATGTTCGACCAAGCACGACGAATGAGATGTGTGTAATATATTCATGACGATGATGTGTAATAGTGGTTCCTTCATTGCTGTATGTAGTACCATCGAATTGAGTGCGAGATGGAGAGCCGGCGAGTGAGAGATGAGCCGGCGAGTAGTACCTGCACAGAAATATCGAAACTTGGCCTCGATGAGCCGGCGAGTGAGAGATGGAGAGCACGTCGGCGATGCGAAGAAGAGGGAGACGACGGAGGCACCGGCGAGAGGGAGAGGGGGTGGATGGAGGCGACGGGACAAAGAGAAGTGGCCCAAATAAACCCTAAACCCTAAACCCTAAATACAAAATCATTGTTCAAAAAAAAGTCAAAACATCAGTCCCGGTTCGTATTACGAACCGGGACCAATGAGTCTCCCCCCACGCGCTGCAGAACAGGCCACGTGGACACCCATTGGTCCCGGTTCGTGGCCGAACCGGGAACAACATTAGTCCCGATTGTCCAGTCCCGGTTCGGGAACCGGGACTGATAGCCCAACCGAACCGGGACCATAGGGCCTTTTTCTACTAGTGTAAGCAACAACCCCGCAGGGAAGGCCTTCAACTCTCATCATCTTCCGGTTACATTTGGACGCCAGTGCACCAGAATCTTCACCGCCGTAGACGAAAAGCTTCAATCCGCCGAGATCAGCCACGATGGTGTTGGAGCAGCCGAAGGGCAGCACATTGCCGAGTCCACACCCAGACGAAGGGCCATGTGTTGTCGAGGCTTTACACAACAGCCAACAGCGTAATCGAAGGGCATCACGCAGCAGAGTCGACACCCGGGAATCTTCACCGGCACTAGCCCGGCCGTTAACCGACATCAGAGGAGAGACTCCAGCCCCTCCGTAGAAGCTTGAGCATCGTGGCCATGGGGAGACGACACCGAGAGGAGAGCAAGTAGAGAAACCACCACCACCAAAGCCACAGGTCCCCCAGCCGAATCCTGCTCCAAAGCGGTGCCCTCAAGAGGGAGCACGACACAGAGTGCCGCCACTGCGGATCCGGTAGAACCGGGTCGAGGGTTTTCCCTGGAGCATGCGAGAAGAACACGAGACCACCCTCGACGACGCCTTCAGGAAGGTGATGACGCCCACGGGCGTCACCGTCGTCGGCCGACCAAGGTCGAGCCATGCTTTCGCCGGCGGCTGCACTATTTTGCACACTAGACTGGCTGTCCACACCAAGCCTCCACCACCACAGCGCGCACCAGGGCCACCCCATAGCCCGTAGTAGCAAAAGCCAAAAGCCGCCGCCCGGGACCGCCGCACCGGCGTGAGGCGCGAGCAAAAGGAGGCCGTGCTGTAGACCCCGCACGCACAGCTGCACGCAGCTTCGGGCAGCACCAGGGCACACCGCGGCAGAAACCACCGCGGACGGCCGTGGCCCGCCAAGCCCATCTGGGTCCAGATCGGGCCCTGGTTGCCACCGCCGTCACCTGCCGCGCCGGGAGTCACCGCCGCCACAGGCCGCACCTCCCATCGCCGCCACCACTCGCCGGCCGCCAAGAGCACCGTCGCCCAGCGCCACCCAGTCGGAGCCGACGGAGGCGCGACGCAGGCCAGCACGCGCGTCCACCGCGGGATCCCTCCCAGCCACCTTTTTGGAGGCGGGAGCCGCTGCCACCGTGGCGAGGCCAGCGGCAGTGGCGGGGGAGAGGAGGCGGGCGGGGGGCTGGCGGCGGCGCGCGCTAGGGTTCCCCCGAGTCGCCCGCTGCGGGCGACGCGAGGGACGGGGGCTTAATTGGACGGGGCCTTAGCTTTGCGATTGATTTACGCAAAAAACTGACGTGTCACTGCAATTAATGATTAATGATGAGAGAGGTGATAGTAGTATCATAGGTAGATACCGTAACATAACGGATTTCAATACAAGATGAGTCTATAACCTAATAAACGTAGTATTGCATGATACCACAAATATGTTACTGTCCATTGTGGAGGTAGTAACATAGACTAGTATCATATGCATGATACTAGTATATGATATTCTCCATTGTGACTAATCTAAAAGGAATCAACTAAATCGCTAGCCGCACAAATCACCTCACCGCCGCCAGATGAGGCCATCCGTCGGAGGACATCGGTGGACGGGGCATCTCCGTTCATCGCCTTCCTCCACAAATATGTTACTACTCAGAAGTCAGAACACCTAAGTACGTGTCTTGTATTACTCTTGCAAGGAATACTCAAACTCGTAGGGTGGGTATACTGGATATCATCAACGACAACCTCTATATCATCATGTACTTTGTGCTAAACAACGTGTGCCCTCCTGTAAATTTCAGTGTTGTAGTTAGGCTAACCGCTAGGAAAAATCATCACGGTAAAAAAATTGCCCGCTTTAGTTTCGCTACGATATAACGTTCTGAGCAATTTCCTCCGCTAAATTAAATGTGGGTTCGATCGTCCGCAGCACCATCTAGTGTCGCTCGTTACAACGCATTTAATGGTTGCATTATTTTATCATAGCACGTTATTCTTTTACCTTGACGGCAAATGAAATCAAGCTATAAGTAAATAAACATTTGTTACAGAAAGACACGACTAACTTAATCATTGCTACTTATTATTTGTTGTGACTAAAAGGAATCAACTAAATCGCTAGCCGCACCAATCACCTCGCCGCCGCCAGATGAGGCCATCCGTCAGAGGACATCGGTGGACGGGGCATCTCCGTTCATCGCCTTCCTCCACCCAGCTTGGTCCTCCTCCGCCAACTCCCGATCTGGGCAATCTGGCCATCACCATCCGTCACCGATCTGGCCGGTCTCGTGTGGCCGTGGATTGATGTCCCTCTGCCACCGACATCGCCTCCTCCACCGCGGCAGCTAGCTGCCCACACATCGCAACCATTCAGGTGCGTGAGCTAAAGAAGATGGACTTAGATACAAATGTGACACCATAAGTAATTTCATTATGAATTCAACATCCACTCCTATATACAAGAAGACGAAATCGATGGCAGAAGCAGCATCCCACCATACGAGCAAGTAAATACTCGACTGGCGAAAACAAAGGAATGAACAGCAAAATGAGAGAAAAACACACATAGCATTTCATCAATCCACACTTCTCATGTGGCATTAATCGACAAGACCCATTTCTTGCGACACCAGTTCACACTTGAAGCACTAGTGCACATACAATTTTTACAAAGCTAAGGAAGCAAGCACAGGTCGAGCTTGTGAATCCATCTCCGCCTCCACCTAACTACCATGCACACACTTGCAGCGCAGTCTGTCTAGACAGTCATATCACCATCGGCATCGCACAACACGCACCTCCAGCGATGTACTCAATCAGAAGTATAAAAGTTGACAGTCGTCTGCCGAAGAACCTCGGAAGTCCGGTCAAGACTGTGAGATGCCACCTATCATCACAAATCGAAAGAGGGCATGTCATACCATCTGCAATCGTTGATACATGATGATAAAGAATAGGAAAGGGGGCACACGGTTACCAGATGTGTGAGGGCTGCGTATCTTTCTTGGCTAAGATATAAAGGCTTTCCTCTGTGCATTTCATTATCCTGCATCCAAAAAGGGACATGCATTTAAGCAAAGGGGTAACTTCTAAAAAACAAATGGATTCCCCACCGCCTTAAGCAGTATCATTTGTTCGAATGAACACCCATACCTATCCAAAGTAAGTGAAAACAAACCATTTACTTTCTGTAGACAGGAAATCTAACACTGAAATACGCTTCAACGAAATTACAGCAAAGCTTGTGACAGTTCTATGTAGGCCGCTAACACCCTCGCGGTCGACGATTACGTGGCAAGGTTAAATCACAACTGCATCCAATCATGAATGGAACCACGCATATTCTATGATGATAGTAATGTGGTAGACAGTAGAAAAGGTGTATGCTGGATTCTTTCATAACGTCTCTCACACCTCGCCCACAGATGATATCTATGCGCGGCAGCAAGTTGTTCAGTCAGTCCACACAGTGGTTGGTGACAACTGTTCCTCGCATTAATTCAGCAACAAATGCCACATTGCCTATATTCTTACAGTTGGTTTCGCAACACGTATTGACATCAAGGCACTAGCTAACCATGTGGCTCACCGTGGAACCATACGTGGATGAATTAATTTAGTGGCATGAAAGAAAAGGCCCAGGTACTGGAAAGAAATGGTCATTGTAAGTTAAACCCAGTACCTCTTCACCGAAGGCGTCTAGGTACAGAGATGGCCAAAATGCAAGACGAGCCGATCGTTGCAGCAGGATTGTTGTTTTCTGCAAAAGAGCATCTATCAAAACTGACGGAAAAAAAATTGATATCACAAGAACAAGAGCAGAAAATTGCTGACAAAAACTTGATTGGATGAAGAGAGGGATGATCTGACACATACCCTCACCAAAAGGAATATACCAACACCAGCACCACACTGGGACGCATGATTCAGGCATTTACCCGTCCTAAAGAATAAAAAGGAAATGTTTAACATATCATAAATTACAGAAGAATAAACAGTGGCGAAACTGGGGCGTACAAAACTTGAAAAATTATCACCTGCAACATGGTTTCCAACTAGGCGAACAAACCTTGCCACAAAGCAAACACAACGCTGGTTCATCAGGCACTGAACCACAATCAGGGCATTGCATCTTGACATATCTACAGCATTAAAAAACTTGTTAGGTTTCAATTCGAAGTCTAGCTCCTGAAGCCACTTAACCCACGCAGGATTTCCAGCTTAGATTCAGACCTTTCTAGGAGAACTTGGTAGACAGCTGGTAACTGCATCAGCCTAAACGGGACTGCGGGAGTAGAAAAGAGAATGCCTCTATATTTACGAGATTGGTAGTCTTCACAGAAATGTTGAGACCATCTTAACGCAAGCATATGTACAGACTCATCTTTGAGTATCAGGTCCAGTGGCTGAATTTGAAATAGGTTTTCCAGTTCCCGGACTCCATCCAGCTCCATTGCAAGTGAAGAATTAATGCCTTCTGCTGTGCTACTATCTAAGTAAAGTTGTGACCCTTCCCAAATATTGGAACTGTCATACAAGGGTGCTGAGGAAGACGATTTTAACAGCTCCCAAAGCAACGCACACCTCCGAAGATAAGGATGTGTTAATCTCCGTACCATATCTTTTGAATTACAGGAGGGGTCGATGTACTTGGATACAAAATATTCTCTAGCAATATCATATCCTGACATCTCCTGGCAAACATCGTTAAGAAGGCAGTCTCGGAAGCTTGATCTGTCAAAAGTTTCTTCTACATAGCACGTCATTAGTGCCTGCAGCACAATATGTGTTACAAAGAAATACACCTTAACAGACATATGTTGGTTGTGGGAGAAAGCAGAAACAGCATACCTGAATGACACAAACAATATAGAACAGATGCACAACAGGGACAAAGAATTCTGTGGATGTTAGAACTTGAACAGGCAGACAGAAAAGTGCGACATCAATGAAGAAAATGGATCTTGAGCAAGGACTGGATCAGCACATTGCTTCCAAAATTGAATATCAGGAAATATTTCACCATCACTTTCTCGGTCAACCACAGGTAGCAAAGTTCCTGTCAAAAATAGAAATGTGATTGAGAGGATAAATGAATATGTTATGTTCATGCACATGCAGGTTAGTGTTTCGAACTTTCGACTTATCCGTAAACAAGATTCATCGATAATAAATTAAGCGTCTTATACAAGTTGCCCATTTTATATTCTTTATACCATATAATTTGCTGTGGTGCCTATTAGGATTAAAAAGACGAAGTAGGAGAAACAACAATGGAAAAAATCCAAGATGTAGGAAAAAATGACACAGAAGGGGGGCCAAGATGCCCTATATACCTTTTCGCTTCGTAGCATCTAGAAGATCTTTATCACCAGAAATACCAGAGCAAATAGACCCTGCTAACAGTTGGATACCTTCATATCTCAGAAGAACCTCACGGCGATTCAGAACACGTGCCGAGTGAGAAACACGAAACAACAGAGACAATATGAATCCACTCGATGAATTCAATTCGCTGCGTAGAGATTCTAAGCAAGACTTTGGACCGAATAGCTTGACATTCTACCACGAGAAGCGATCTCTGTAGAAATGACAGAGTAACGAAGTGTTTCCCAGAGAAAAAGGGATGGGCTTAGCCTTTCAGATTGCCAAAAGCTGCTTTTGCTGCGAGGATAGTAAAGCATAGTCAGTCTTCGAAGGGAAGGATCTAAAGCTGGCTCCGCGGTGTCATTAACATTCCCAGGAAAAGCTTTTAGAAATGTGCTTTGTCCAACAATTTTTTTAGCACTCTCAAAGAGCGCCAATGCACGTGGGAACTGTAAGTTATTTATAGTCACATCTGATGTAGTTGTAGTAGCTTCAGGTGGCGTGATTTGAACAATTGGCATCACCTTCCTTGTTATACTAGAGAAATCTGGTGATGCCGGAAGAATGGAATTTGCAAATCTGCGACACACTGGACACAGCAACTCTCCCTGTACAAAGCAAGGTGTAAGTACAGAATTAACAGAAGAAGACAAAATTGTGCAATGCATCAATAGAAAATACCAGATCAGGATCAACAATATGACCTCCTTCAAAACCAAGTCTCCTGATATATCTGTCAAGAAACATAAAAGTAAAGTTGCTGCAATCAAATTGTGGGTTCAATAGACAGAACTATGAGAGGATATCATAAAACATAGGACACTGATTAATGCAGGCTCCTAAGACTAAGGTATATAAGTTTGAAGCAATGATCAGGCATTATAGCAAAGTGAACAGCAAATTAAACATACATCATTACAGATTGACAAGTCGTGCGCTGCTACTAGCAACATGTACAAGATATGTATTGACATATGCAACAGAGAAAAGAGGATTATATTGCACAAAATAAGTACTGACATATGCAAGCAAATGAACATGAAGGACAGGATGAGATCTACAACACCGAGGGGATGTGAAAGTAATTACTTGGCAAAAGGTTATAAGAGTATTTGCGCACTAAGGACGATATATATTATTATTTTTATTAAGAGGGCAATTAGTGCATGAAGTCTTATAGGGTGCAAGGTTCCAACTCATTACTCATTTTATCATCCATCGGGTTACTGTTTTTTAGATGGCCTGTATTGATTGGATTAAACATAACTTGCGCTTATTATATTTGTATAGATGACTGCGAGATTCAATTCAAACAGAAAACCACTCGGTATTGAATTTCCTGTTTGAACTGTACAAGAATGAATTAAAAGGATTTGAGTGGAAACTGTGCATCATACCTTTGTTTTAAAGAAAACAAATATCGATCATGGCATTCCTGATGTACAGCATGTCCACAAGAAGAGATGTGAATGCCATCACAATCAACAGGACCAAATCTGTTTCTTATTGTTACTAACGCAGAAGATTTGGAGGCCATATCAGCGTGAGAAGACAGACGGTATTTTCTTGAAAGACAAGCAACATATGTTCCCAGCACAGAACTTCTTGGACTTGTGCTTGTCTTGGAGCCAGCTACAAGATTCGAAGTAGACAAAGTCTGCTCACCATCTTGAATTCCAACCAGATCATTTACAATAGACTTGTATACATCAGCCTCAATTGTCTCAAGAGATATATTGTCATCTGCATTGCCGCTACCGTGTCCACTTGGAAAACATGATATATATCTAATCAGTGGATGTTGCTCATTTGAGAAATCAAGTAATGCGTCAACTTCCATGTTGTCTAAATCAGTGGATACAACTTCCACCATTGTATCCCTGACAAGTTCCTCTGAGCTAGAAGACCCAGAACCAGAGGAATCAGTTGACTTTTCCCGTCTGATGGGCCCAGATGTCTTGTTTGCTTGACTCAAATTATCCCAGGACGGATTACCCATCTCAACAAAAGTTGCAAGCCGAGATTTCTGGATTATAAACATATATAAGAATCAACATCTGAGATAATACTAAAACTTGTAGATAGTCTTATTGCCATGCTAATAAATGGGGCAGAAAAAGGTAATTTATGTTTTCAAAATACAACAGAAAAGAGAGTCACCAATTCATGTACCTATATAGCATCATTGGATAAAGCAAGCCATTGTCAAGTCAAGGAGAAATACCTGAAGAAGAATTAAATAGCAGAGTGGACTTTTGGAATCCGAATCCCGGCATAGAGAGCAAACTGGTCGTGACTCCTCAGAGCCAACAGCAGTTGAACTGGATGCATTTGGCTCAAATGTTGGAACAGTATGCGCTTCATTTCCTGATGTCTTCATACTTTCAGCAAATTTCGACTGCTCTGCTTTCATTTTTGCCTGACATAAAGATTCAGGTAAGAAACTATAGTCTTTAGTAAAAAAATGAGAAAAGGTCAAAATTAAAAGGTAATGTAGGATGGGCAAACTGTTGACAAATTAACAAAGCTATGTAAATCAAACAGTTAATCAAGGAATATACACTGTATATTTTCTAACCTACAGAAAATATATATGCTGACTCAGGTTTTGTAAGCGCATCCAAACAAACACCATATATTGAACTAGCGCTGAAAATTCAAGATGCCTTGAGAATATAGTTAGGCTAGTGAACTTGTTTGGTTAAGCTTACCATGATTGCAGCTTGGCGTTGCCGCGCTTTTGCCTTCTTGTCCATCAAATCTGGAGATCCTAAATTTTGTTTGGTGCTAGCATGATCCGGAATGGATGGAAGTACCTGTGGTGTCATTTGTCTTAGTGCAGATGTGCACTGCTTACTTAACTTGGCAAATTTCTTTAACAAACTCTCTACTAGAGATGGAATGTTGCAGTACTTGGATCCAGAAAAGGTGATGTCGTTCTCTTCCTTGTACTTGCGCATTAGTGAAACAAGCAAGGTTAGCAAGCTCTCATTCTTTACTTTGTCAGACTCCAGAGAGACTAGTTCGGTAGAGTAGATCAATATGGGAAAAGTCTCATCTGCGTACGATGACAGAACAACCCATGATTCAGCATCATGCTGCACTATGTCCATCCCATGTTTGTCCGCATAAATTTGACTCTCTGACTCACATATGTCAAGTGCCAACGAAAGCAGGTGCAAACCCATCACAAGAACATTGTCAGGGGCGCGTGATGCTGATGATTCATCGGTGTAAACAGCATAAAAGAGAACAGCACGAACAATTCGAAGGACAGCTTTGGAGGTAGCTATGTTAGAAATACTGCGCAGAGGGCTAAAAATAGGAGTCCACTGAGGTAGTTGAGCATTAAGAGCAGAAACTTTGCAAAAACGGTGGTATCTCTCTTCAGCAATCTGTATTTCCCTGGAATTCCAACGCGGGTGATATAAGTCCAATTCCTTCCAGAATGCTTTGCGAAGCACATACTTGCCCTGTAATAACCTCTATTATTAACCATGCATTCAAATCTAAAAAGATGTTCATGGAAGCATGTAATATTATTTAAATGATCAAAACCTGTTTCATTCCAGATGGATTAGAATAAACTGCGAGTGAATCTAGAACATTCTGAAGTTGTTCACTTGGCGAAAGGTCACGGGGAAGAGCCTTCACAATCTGGCTATGGGTGGCATCTCCAACAGCTAACTTATAAATCAATTCTCTCTTCAAGTTGTCTGCTGTGGAACGCCCACAAAATCTGCGTTCTGTGACTAGTTGTACAAGAAAAATCAGCATTTCTTGCATCAGAACTGGCTCATGCCTGAAAATGCACAAGAAAATTCTTTGAGTTTAGGGAAACTATTAATCTGGATACGAGGAGAATATTGCAAGAAATGCACAGAAGCAACCACATGGCATCCCTTAAGGCCGATGTAACATCATATGATAAAGAAAGAAAAAACGTCAACCTGGACATCACTCAAGTGCGCAACTAAAAAGACGCAGTTACCAGAAACGAGTTTCAATGTCACAGCAGGTACTAAAAGGCTGAGTGCTTCCCACCGCCACAAAACAATCAAATGGCAATGCTTACGAATATAGCCTACTAGTAAAGAGTAAAGACATAGAAAATAGATTGATACACACTCCACAAGAGCAGAAGATTAAATAAATGTAATGGTATGTGATTACAGAAAAGTGCGTTGATGAAGGCAGGGTGAGAGGTCATTTTAACTTCTGTGATCCTTGAACACCTTAGTTTAGCAAGTAGTGACACAAGCAAGAAAGCGGTTGACTGGAGTATCAACAGAAAAGTAGATACATGTAGCACCAAAATTTTAAGAAGAAATATTTTAACAGAAAAAAAGTTGATATGGCTTGATAAAACAACTTGACGCTTACTCGTTCAGTTCCGCAAGATCCAAAGATGTATAATTTGATAAACCAAATCTCTCTTGAATGGTCCTCACAAAGAACTCCGGAGAAGATAGTGCAGCACAGCATTGAAGCAGAAACAGATCCGACTCCAAGCCCTGTTCAAGCCTGAAAAGAGGTAACAATATGACTTCAGGACTGTTAGTTGAATAGCAATTCATTTGAGGTCACCGAGAAATTACCATTGCACCGAGCGGTACCACTCAGCGCTCAGTATAGCTGCATCTCCATTCTTACGCCACATTCCAGCACGCACTTGTGCGCAAAATACTCTCACTCTTAAAGGATGCTCCATCACAGTTGAAGCAAACCCATATGGCTCACAACCTTTAAGTACCTGAGAGAAGAACTCATTGGACTGCACAGCTGAACGTTCCTCTGTTTTGGCATCCTCTCCAAAACATTTCTTCAAAGACTTACGCAATAGCAACGAAAGCATACGGTGTAATGGGATATGAAAAGATGTTTCTTGCGAACTGACATCAAAGACAACATGAGGCCAGCCTGTCATGTTGAGTATACCTAGTTCATCAATTCTTGAATCTGGGTGAGCATATACAATGCTGCCATCGGTCAGAGTGACAGAAATGGCATTTTCAGGGTGCATTTGTACATCTTGTGCATCGCTACTTTCTTGAATCTTTCCCTTGCCGGCGACGTTACCAGTCATCCCTCCTTGATCTATCAGCATTGATTTGTCGGACTCTTGGAAAAGAGAGCCAAATACATGATAATCTGCAACATCGTCCGTTGGGGATCCTTCATTCACCTCATGTCCGCCTCACCAATCTGTTTATTGGATCCACCCTTGTTAAAGGTCAAAGTATCCTCAAGCAAAGACAGAAAGTTGCGAGCATCACTGCTGCTAGCATCGAGGGACGACAACTTTTTCCTCAGAGGACCAGGTTCCAGCCAGCTATCGATAGCTTTCAAGCACTGGCGAATTAAACAGGCAGCAGGTGATGGCACTTCACTGCTCGAAGAACTCTCTCTGGTACTTGAATTGCATCCTGAGTTCTCCTGGGAGAGCCTTCCAACTTTTGCATGCCGCTGGTTGTCAGCACTTTCCATTCCTTTTATGGCAGTGGAGCATACAGTTACATCAGTTGACTCTTGTTGCCCAGGAGAAGAAAATGCTCCTTTCATCAAAAGATTCTGAATGATCCCAAGATACTGTCCTAGCATGAAAGGCGCAGATAGATTCTCATTCTCATCTTCAGCATGAATGCTCGTCACTCTCTTCTGAGGATCCATTCCTTGCACAAGTGACAACAGCTTAATCCATGACCTTAACAGATCAGGCCTCTCGTAAGCAACATACTTGGAAACCTCCTCATGACTCAGGACATAGCGTGTATCTTCCAGTAATCTAATTGAAGAATCATACAAAGTTGCCCATTTGCTTGTCTGCAAATAACAAGGTGAAAATATTCCTGTGACCGTATGAAATCACATTACAATGTACGAATCACAGTATATTAAGTTGCTCTATCAAAGAATACCCAGGTGAAACCGTATGTGAAATTTGTCTCATAAGCTGCCTATAAGTCAGTGTTATCTATCAGACCTTTCTTGGATCGGTTTGCCTATGTGAATATATATTTATCAGAAACCAACAAAATACTGTCCTAAAATGACTACTATTCATCCATCCCACTAATAATCTAAAGTACGTGGACATGCTATTTGTCTCTTTTCTTGTGCATAGCTGAAGAGATGCTAGGCACGCTACTGTTTGATGATAAGCCTACATTCAGGGCCTATGCCCTGTAATTTACTTATTCTTGGCATACTACCAGTGATGGTAAAACAAAACGAGAAATAAGCTCAACGCAAATTGTACCAGCAGTTTTGACAAAAAAAATAGCAAATTATGCTTGAAAAGTAATAACATCCCATCAATGCACAGTGACTGGGCAAAGCATAAGCATTCAGAAAGGAGAAGCTAGGCATACCTGCAAACGACCATCCTCGCCAACGCAAGAAAGAAACAGAAGTGTCAAACACTCAAGAAGAACACCCATCATGTTGTGCTCGCGCACAAGCCTTGTAGTCAGCGGAGGCACAGTAAATATTTGGACAGAAAAGGTTGGTATCAGTTGATACTCCTCCAGTAGAGAATCATTGTTCCCTTTGATAACTTCAGAAAATGTAACAGGGTAGTAGCGTATGAAAGCTTTGGCGAACTCGTACTTAAAAGCCGGTTCAGTGATAAGCTTCAACAGCAGCTCATGCAATTTTTTGACAACTTTCTTGTCCAGCAACCTTTCTGTCCTCGTCAAGGCATCTAAAAGATCAGGGCACTCGCGGATCCTCTGAGACACAAAGCTAAGAAGGCTCTCACTACAAGTGCAGAAGCGAAGCAGCATGTCAGCGATAGAATCCGTCAACTCTTCGGCAACAGTGTTGCAGGAGGTCTTTGCACGAGGCAGGCCTTCCACGAGGCATATCCTCTCCTTCCAGAACAGCAAGAGCTCGTCCAACACGGGTCCTACAGAGCTCGCAAGCTCCTCGGGAGAGGCTTAATCTGTTCGGCCCCCTTGTGCCTGGAGCAGAACCCGTCACGCTTCCAAGCGGTGGCATCCCCGCAGTCGCAGCACCCGCCACCCGTATACATGATGGAGTAATCATGGTCCTCGTGGTTCCCGTTCTGGAAGCACGGGACGCAGATAGCGCAAGTGGAGTCGTTCTCGCAGGTCCGGCAGCGGTACGCGAGGTCGTTCTGGCCCCAGACGGAGCCGCAGACGCCACGCTCGCAGCCAGCCTCCATGTCGTCGAGCACCGCGTCCGGCTCGTTGCCGAACATTCCACTGCAGCCACGACATGCTCTCGCCGTACGCACCGTCGCTGCCGTCACTGCTGCTGCTGTCATCGTCCTTCTTGGAAGGCTTGCGGGATTCCGCTAGATCGGTGCCTGCTGACAAGATGGCCGCCGTGATCTCAGACACCTTGTCCCTGTGCTCCTCCATGTACGTGAGCAGGCCTTCCTGGTGCTCCTGCAGCTGCTCTTCCGGGACTCCGCAGGCGATCAGCTTCTGCAGGGATGAAACAACACAATGGCAGTATGTTAAAGTCATTTTGACGAGGAAATTTCCAATCACTACGCCTAGAAAAGCTGGTTGAGAAAACGCTACTGGCAGAAACAAAATTCCATATCCTAGTGGGTTTTTTTTACATGGGCTAGTAAACACATGTGTTGATTCCAGTCCACCGAGGGGGAATCGCAAGCTGGTAACAGCAATCTAGTGAATATAAGCAATGGCAACCCTAGTGCAACTTTTCGGCAAGTAAATCTTCTGAAATCATCATTAATCATCGCATCGGGGTAACTACAGTTGGGTTCTAACTAAGCCTGCCAAGAACACGGCCAAATGCTGGAAATTCACGTGAAGGAAACTCACATATGCTAGCGTGTGCTTTTAGCGTGGACCAGTGAACAAGGCATTGACTCCACCATAGCGATTCGCGGGCTCTAAAAACAATCTAGGAAAACCTTGATGGCGGCAAGGAAACCATACCAGACCAGGGTACGGTAGGACACAATGACAGTACATGAGCAAAGTTGAACGAAGCCGCAGGTACTGAATCATCATTGCGACTGCTTTTCACCAAGTAATTAAATCTCGTTGAATCAGCACGAGCTATGAATTTGGGATTGCAAGACAGACACGGTGAATGCTAGGAGCCCATGTGGAAGCAAAATCATTAGTCCTGGTGTTTTTATCTTGTTATTATTCGGCTAGTGAATACACATCCATCTATTCCACCACCAATGTGCTCTAGAGAGTAGAAACGATGGTATAGTAACAAGCAAGAGCTGCTGCGGTTACTGGCGGTTAGCTGGCGCGGTTCGGGTAGGCGGCAGGGCAGATCGGAGCAGGAGAGGTGAGGTGGAGGGAGAGATACGCACCTGGTGGACGCGCTCCATGGGCGTCAACTGGGCTGGCGCGCGGCGGCGTCGTCCCCGGCTGCGTTGGCGCCGTCGATCCCGGCCATGGCCCGCAGCCAGGTCCAGTGGCCCGAGCGCCCGGCCCCGCGCCCCAGCCTCGCCGAACCGAAGCGAGCCCTGGCCGCACAAATCCGGCAGTCGGCGCGGAGATCGATTCCGCGGCGGCCAATCCGCCGATCCCCAACTGCTTCGGCCGGGAAACCCTAGCGCCTGAGATTGGATAATCTGGGAGGAAGAAGATGAAGTGGCTGGAGTCGAGACGATTCCCCAAAAATAAATAACTTCTTCTTTTTCTTCTTCGTTTTTTTTTTTTAATCTTTCTAAGGAGTATTTATTTATCTGGCGTGATGAAGTGGCTTATCATTCCCACCCGCCGATGCGGCAATTGCGCCGTGGGGCCCACGCGGTCAGTTGTTGTTGTTTTACTTAGCAACCGCGTGGGCCCGATCCACTCGGTCCATTCCAGCAACATAGGGCAGGGGAAAGATGCGATCTAGGGTAGGATGAATAGAAGCTGCAATTTGACGAAAATCATTTGAGTTCCAGCCAACCAAAATTTCTTGCACTTACTCCCTCCGATCCGTTTTTACTGTCGCTGGAAAACAACGTAGAAGGTATGGTTCAGTAGTATAACTCCCGACAATTATTTCGGATCAGAGTGGGTACTATTATTGGTAACTTTTTTTTATTGTGGATAACAATTAACAAAATCCTGACCCCTCCCCTTTGGCGTTCTTACTACTACCTCTGTTGGGATTATAATGTCGGGTAGATTCCAAGGGACGAACTAATTCGTCATTTCTTCTTT
The DNA here is from genome assembly GCA_947311845.1 of Poa pratensis. Lineage (NCBI taxonomy): Eukaryota > Viridiplantae > Streptophyta > Magnoliopsida > Poales > Poaceae > Poa > Poa pratensis. The sequence continues at coordinate 39,106,836 of CAMZMU010000106.1, forward strand.
TCTCTCCCTTAGACGACTAGCCATAGTGGGGAGTATCATACGTCGGTATCATGCATATGATACTATCCATATAGTGCATAGTATCATATAGTAGTATCATATCTACATGTTATTTATTGGTAATTAAACACTCTTACTCTGTGTAATGAGATCTAGGGTGTGTTTACTTGACCAAACTCATTCTTAACCGATTTTAGTTGTAACATAAAAGTTTAGCTCTTTCATGGGATGGCGGTAAAAATGATGGTTTGCCTATGAGCCCCTTACCCAGTTGTAGTAGCTATTTCTAATACTACCATGACTCGTAGTTATTTCATGGGATGGTGGTAAAACTGATGGTTTGCCTATGACTATTTCTAGTTCAAAATTCTCAACAACGTCGGCCAAATACACTAAATCAAAACATCATCAATATTTTCTTGGGTTGTCTAAGCGGGTCGATAATCTCATTGGTTGGATTTGTATTTATAATCTACCTCATGTTAACATACTACCCTAGTTTTGTTGAACAAAGGATACATCATGCGCACAAACCACCAACAAGAACGCACAGTTCACGCATAATCAAATGTTTGCAGGACAAACCTATATGCAATTGGAACTTTTACACATAGATTCTACCATGTCAACATTTCATTCATCACATATGCAAGTGATATGCGATAGTTTATTGTTCACCATCGGTGAATACATTAGTAGTAATAGCCAAGATTGGCAGGGAAATCGCAGTCAGCGCCCATGTTGCACCTAGAGGGCAGGCTCTTGGCCACCCGAAGTTGTTTGCCGATCTCACTTTGCTGGAACCCCAAGAAGCCGCCGAGCTCACCTTGGATCGCTCTCCATATGGCCTTACAACGGCAATGGGATGTTATCTGGGCCAACCCCCCGCAGCACTGGCCCCGGACTCTCGCAGTCGCCCTTCCACCATTTCCAGGGCCGGGTGAAGGGAATATCCTTCAACGTCAAGCACCGTTCCACCACGTAATTCTTGCAAGAGTCTAGCTTTGCCTTCTCCGGCATGCAACCATCCCATCCGCCAACTCCCGCATAGCTGCCGTCAGTCTCTGTGTACTGCGCAAGGCGGCGCTCGCAACCAAGGCTAGGAAAGTTAGAAGGAATAAGGTCTTCATGTTGTTATCGAATTTTGCAGTTGGGTGTTGGCAAAGATGGATAGAAGAGACGAGGCTCCTCGGCCTTTATTTATACAATTTCCATGTGCCATATGTCTACCCGTTTTGCAAATGCTTACAAGTTTAGTTTGATACCGATCAGAATCAGTTGGCAAGCCCATAAAAAATGGTGTGATCAGAATCAGAGGGCGGTGACGTCTTTCGTATACCAAATCTGCATTTTCTCAAGATACACCATATATAGTCTCTTAAGAAAGCTTCAAACTTTATACTTTTGTGAAACTGGACTTTGTAGTGTTGTGCAGGTTGCTGAATAAAGTTCCAAATTATTTTGCAAACGCACAATAATGGTGCGAGTTGATGAGTTTCGTGTACCAAATTCATCCTTCCCTCGAGATAGAGACACCATAAATAGCCTTGCACGAAATTATGCTTCAAGCTTTACACATGTGTTTGAACTAACTTTGTAGTTTTGTGCAGTGCATGATAATGCGTGGGAGCCATTTGTAATGAAAAACACGTACCGGTGTTCCGTTCTTCACAGCTTGCGTGTAGATGCCGATCGAACCTGTCAAAGAAAAAGAAGAGGAAGGTTCGATCGACATTAATTAAATATATGTCTGCATAAGATTTACTAACTGTCGCGGTCATCGCATATACTTTTTCGCATGAATCATCACACACAAATGCATCCAGTGGTAGTAGTACTCCATTATATATAGAGTTGTTGTTGAACTACTGAACACTGAATCTTCGAATCAGCTTCAGTTCAGACAACACACGCGAAAGATGCAAACCACTTCGGCTACCTAGATGGGACGACCATCGTGGCGCCTCTCGCCGTCATTCCGGCGAGAAACATGCCTTATTTAGTCGGCGAGTGACTCAAAAGCATACCCACCATCCAGTTTACCTAATTTTACTACTCCCTCCGATCCATATTAATGGTCTCAACATTGTCTAGATACGGATGCATCTAGTCTAAACACTTAACTAGATACATCCGTATCTAGATAAAGTTAAGTCTATTAATATGGATCGGAGGTAGTACTAGTAGCAGAATAGACTAAGAGAGAGTGAATGCATGCCACGATGGTCATCTGAATGGACCGCGCGGGGATGACTATTCGTACGGCTGGAGAAGCTTCTGCATAGTGCATACACCCGTCATCTTTACAAAGTTAGTTAACGACGTTAATTAAGCTAGCTCAGCTACGAGGGAGGCACGTCAGTTTGAACTGACTGGTCTTTACAAACGAGGAGTCAAAAAGGACGAGGAAAAGAGGATGAGTAGAAGAGGGCTCGATTAACATTAGTTAACTATAATTTGAACCGCCGGAGTTGCTGTTGAACTGAATCTTGGAATCAGCTCGAGTTCAGACAGATGAATGTCAGTTGGCATACATCATCCTGACTCGATTAGGAAAAGGTTTGTATAGAAAATAAAACGTAGGTTTTTTTTTTTGCTTACTTGGAAGTGGGCCGTACGTGGACATTAATTTTTCACTCCCTCTGATTTTACAGGTCCTGACTGTGCTATGAATTATAGATTGGTCGGCGACTCTTTCCGGTAAAATTTACAGGTCCAAGACTGATTTTTAAGTTTGTAGTGGACTCCATTTTTTTTTTTTTTGATGAAGTTTTTTCAAATGATGATCCAGCTGACAAGCCGTGTCGAAGAACGGTCGTACCGTGAGTGGCTCATGAATCCGTTGGCGTGAGGATATCCACAAAAACAAAATCATTGGCGTGACTGGCTGTACCGTGGGCCGGGCCGAGTAATGAGGATGCATGGGCAAGATCGTTTCGCGAGACAGGCCGTAATATGCGCCTGAGTGGGCCGTTTTCTTTTTCGGAGGACGACGTGTGGGCTCTTTGCTAGGCGATCGCGTGCAGACAAGGCCCAAGGAATCGTCGAGTTGGCAGATGCGCATCACCGTCAGCACGCACGCGCAGGCGCAGCATATGCCGCTCGCCCACTGTTTGCGCCCATTGTCTCCTTTCGGTGCTGCTACGGCCACGCGCAAAAGCATATCATATATGGATTTGTTTAGGAACTTTCTTTATTGGACAACAAGTCATGCTTTGGCGCCTCTATTTTCTTACAGGACAAACACGTAATTATTGTGCAATATAGAAAGCAGTACGTACTTGAAAAATTTAGCTTCACCATGAAAACTTTGTTTATAGTAAAACAAGTCATACTTTGGTGTCTCGGTTGCGAAAGTGGTTCTTGCAACATACATTCCGTCGTTTATTTAGGTATTCAATGTGGATGACATGGCTCTCAAGTGGAGAGTGAAGGTAAAGTGACAAAGGAGACGCATACTGCATTGTACTCTGTAAAGAATTACTGGTAAGACAACATAAAAAATCAACACGGAAACCGATTCCTATGGAATTATGTGGTAATCATCGTTACGGCCATCATATCCCCACGATGAAACGTTTTTTCGTTGTTGCTGAAAACAGAATCAAACGGAAGTTCAAGGCGCCACTCCTAGGGTCAACACATGCCTGCACGTCGGGACGTGTCGCTCTGCCGCACAAAAATCAGAGCATCACCCCTCCTCCTTCTCGACGAGGTAACACCCGCCCTTCCGTCCTTCTCCACCTCCTCTGGCGGCTTGATGGCGTGTATCACACGTTCGCTGGGAACCTCAAGAGGAAGGTATGATGCAGCGTAGCGGCAATTTTCTCTTGATACAAAACCAAGGTTATCGAACCAGTAGGACTTGGAGAAGGCTTCAAAAAGGTGTCTCCCTCCCCTGGCGCTAGGAGGTAAATGCAGATCTGCACACAATCATGAACAAACTATTTTGCCCCCAACGAAACAGAGAAGTTGTCAATCTCTCCGGCTTGCTGAACACAAAGGATTAAATGTATGTGTGTAAAATAATATGAGAGCAAAAATGACCAGCGAGCAAATGACTAGGAAAAACTTTTGAAAATGGTTGTAAACAATATAGGAAAATAGAACCGGGTCCACAATTCACTAGTGGCGTCTCTCCAAAAGATAAACATGTTAGGTAAACAAATTACAGCGAGGCAATTGACAAACATGGGCGCAACACAATACTATCATGACGTAAAGTTCACCGTTCCATCTAATATGGGCATTACGACAAAATACATAGACCGTTATCCAACTGCATCTATAACTAATAATCCACCCCGGGATCACTATCCAGCCTGTCATCCAAAAGTACTAAGTTGTAAGCAACATATAATTGCAATAAGCATGGTGCGTAATGTAAGCAATGTAAACAACATAAAGCTATAAACACCGCTGTTTTATCCCTAGTAGCAACAGCACATCTCAAGTCTTAATCGTTTCTGTCAACTTGAGCTCAGACAAGAGAGGCATGAACCCACTATCTAGCATAAATACCCTCTCTAAAGACACTAGCAATTGCTTCGACCAAAGCATCCACAAGCTTCGGAGAGCATGTAAGATCATAAATAAAACATATGATAAATAAACTGAACAGTAATTTCATGACTCCATAATTCATCGGATCCCCGCGAACACAACATGTAGCATTACAAATAGATGATCTTGATCATGTTAGGCAGCTCATAAGATCTAAACAATGAAGTACAAGAGAGATAGACAACCATCTAGCTACTGCCATGGACCCGTAGGCCGTAGTTCCGTGGTGGACTACTCACGCATCACTCCGGAGACAAGCATGGTGGTGTAAATGCCTCCGGTGACGATCTCCCCCTCCGGCAGGGTGCCGGGAAGAGCTTCAGGACCCTTCCGATCTAGGGTTGGCGACGGCGGCGGCCTCGTATGTTTTTTGGAAAATATGATCGAGTATCGAGTGTTTTCGGGACAAAGGTGATTTATAGGCGAAAGGGCAACTCGAGGAGGCACCGGAGGCGCCAGGTGGGCCCCAGCCGCGGCCAAGCCCTGGGGCGCGACTGGGTGGCGTCTGGGGGCTGTGGGCCCCCCTGCAGCTCCCCTTCCGGCTCCGTTTTTATTTCCATGTAAAAATAATTCATGTAATTTTTCAGGCGATTCGGAGAAACTTCCCCGACTAGTTTTTCTGAAACAAAAAGACAGCAGAAAACAGGAACTGGCACTGGGCATCTTGTTAATAGGTTAGTTCCATAAAATATGCCAAAATGATATAAAAATATTATAAAAACATGTGACAATGATATATAATAAACATGGAACAATCAAAAATTATATACTCCCTCCGTTCCAAATTAATTGACTTTCATTTGTCCACACATGGATGTATCTAGACATGTTATGCGTACAGATACATCCACATATGGACAAATGGAAGTCAATTAATTTGGAACGGAGGAAGTACATATGTTTGAGACGTATCACGGCGCACGTCTCTCACTTCCCTCTAACCGCCCTTATCCCCTCTCTCTCTTTGGAAAATATGATCGAGTATCGAGGATTTTCGGGACGAAGGTGATTTGTAGGCAAAAGGGCAACTCGAGGAGGCACCGGAGGGCGCCAGGTGGGCCCCAGCCGCAGCCAAGCCCTGGGCCGCGACTGGGTGGCGTCTGGGGGCTGTGGGGCCCCCTGCAGCTCCCCTTTCGGCTCCGTTTTTATTTCCATGTAAAATAATTTATGTAAATTTTCAAGCGATTCGAAGAAACTTCCCCGACTAATTTTTCTGAAACAAAATGACAGCAGAAAACAGGAACTGACACTGGGCATCTTGTTAATAGGTTAGTTCCATAAAATATGCCAAAATGATATAAAAATATTATAAAAACATGTGACAATGATATATAATAAACATGGAACAATCAAAAATTATATAACATGTCTAGATACATTCATGTGTGGACAAATGGAAGTCAATTAATTTGGAACGGAGGGAGTACATACGTCCCTCTAACCGCCCTTATCCCCTCTCCCCCCCCCCCCCCCCCCCCCCCCCCCCCCGCGCTTTGCAGACCAGCTTGGATCGATGATCACGGGACTTTCATTGACGTTTACTCGACTAGTATATGAAAATCATATGACGAAAGGTTCGTGTCACGAGATACCTTTATAAACACTTTCGTAACAGCTTGGCGTGCTAGCTTCAAGTGTTTCAGAGTATACTTACATGATTTGATTTGTCACCTATATTTTCTTTCATTTTAAAAAATTGCCTTAAAACAAGCCGAGATGAGCAGTAATTCCACTGGCCCATCTTTGGAAAACCCAAAGCAAAGGGGACAGATTGGCAAAGCTTTAACACAATGATAATTAATTTAAAGGAAAAAATGACTAGGTAAATTTGGTGCGGCGCACGCCGCACCTGTTGGGTTTTAAAAAATGGTGAAATTAGTTGAATTTTGTTGTGTGGAGTATGTCAAAATACTTAATGAATTGAAATTTTAAAGTTATATTTTCACATTAATATTTATTTTAAGTCTGTAGTGGTAGGAATACACATTTGTTTATTTGAATTACGTATTTAGGGTAAATTATTATAGGTTGTATGTAAATTATTATTAAATTAACATATTGATTTTAAGCTTGTAATCAGAGGGAATGTATCATATAAGTATTTAATAAATTTAAAGTGGAGGGAGTGCATTTGTTTTTTCGTTGACTTATTTATCAAATTGGAATATTTGAACATGTTTTTTTTCCCCTATAAATAGTTAGCATTTTGTGTATTGAATAAAAAAGTTAGGTAGGTGTGATTTTTTTTTTAGCTGTATAATATATATTGCAAAGAGAGTTGGCTTTTTTTGATTTTTTGTTGTAATTTTTTAATTCAAAATAATAAAATCTGTCGTTTGGAGTAGCTTAAAAATTTCAGCAATTCTAAATGTTTAAATATATGTAGGTTTATGTTTGTAGTTTACCATATTTAATTGAGCTTCATAATCAGTGGATATACGTTGTTTTTTTTTAATAGAACTCCATTTGATAGGTTTTCTCTAAATATTTGCTAAATTGAAATGTCCAAAAAATGTTTGTATTTTAATGTAAGTAATTATCATGTATTTTTTTGGATGTTTGATAATTTTGTCACATTTTTCTGATGGATAGATTTTGAATTATTGATTTTGCATTTTTTTTCTGGAAATTATGTGAACAAAGTGGGTATACATGTCAAGGATTCAACATTTTTTTTTTAAATTTCTGTGGAAAAGGGTAAGTCGCTGACTACCGGGCCCATTGACACAGCAGGTGATGTTAGTAGCGGAAATGACGGGCACGGCGAGCTCGCCGGTATCGAACCACCGACATCTGGGATGCGGATTTGGCCATGTGGGATGAGGTTGGATGCGGGGCACCCGGAAGTGGTGGAGCTGCTTTCAACTTTTCTTAAATTTTGAGATTTCTTGGAAATGTAAAGTGTGCACAATGTTTATTTTGTTTGTTGCAACTTTTTGTACATGATCAGTTTCTAAATTTGTCAAACATGCACGTATTTGATATAAATAGACAGATTTCATTTTTCTGCATATTTTGGTTTGTTAATTATATTTTTCTGATTTTAAATGAATTGGTTATGAATTTTTAAAATTTTAACAAAAATCTGAAATTTTAGAGAAATTTTAATTTCTGTCAACCGGGCCCACTGTCAGGGATTTAATAATTATCGAAATCTCTTTTTTTAAATAATATGAGGCTGACAGGTGGGGCCCTTGATGACGTCATCTGCTGACGTCATCAATGGCGGATGAAGCCATGTTGACCACGGCTTCGTCGCGGGAGAGCGGGCGGGGCAGCGCGCGAGGACGCGCAGGGACGTGGGCGACCATCCGGTGGCGGCGCCGCTGGTTATTTGGTCGTCGGAGGAGGCTCGGCGGCGCTCTCGCGCGGCGGCGCACGGTGCGGCCGGAGGCGGAGAAGTCACGGACGATTCGCTGGGTTTCGAGCCTCCCGGCTTGCGCTGCTCGGCGAGGATGGAGTGGAGGACGGCGCGGACCCGGCGGTGGTCTTCGATGTGGGCGGGGAGGTGCGAGGCGGCGGTGCGATGCGTCGGCGGCGGCGGCGTTTTCCGGCCGTGCGCGCGCGAGAGGAAGAAGAAGGTCGAGTAGCGATGGAATTTTGCACGGAAGTCCCTGAGTTTCGCAAAATATCGTATAGGTCCTCGCGAGCACTGTCATGCGGGGAAATTTTGCATGGAAGTCTCTGAGCTTTCGAGAAATTGCAAATAGGTCCTCCTGCGGCACTGTTGCCGTGGCTCGCTGTGGAGGCCTAATTTCGTGTGGCCTTAATATATAGTATCTATTTGTGTCTTGGAGCACACGACGTAGCTGTCGAGCACATTTCTTTTCTTTTCTTCTTCCCCAATAATAGCTGCTCTAGAAAACTCGGTGGGGCCCACCTGTCACGGGCGGCTACGCTTTATATCCTCTCCTGCCCCCCGCTGCGTTTTTCCTTCCTCCACAAGAACCATCTCGATCTCCGTCCGACCACCCGCACCCAATCCGATCTAGCTCCTCGTCGCCGTCCGTCGCCATGGGCCGCAAGTTCTTCGTCGGAGGCAACTGGAAATGCGTGAGTGATCTTTCCCCTTTCCCCTTGTATCTCCCGCCGTAGCCGCGCGTTGTAGCTTGCTGGTTGGATCGGTGCGGGCGGATATGGATCGCTACGTGTTCTTTATTTTCTGGGGTGATTTGAGGGATCTGGATGATTATCGAGCGTGCTAGTGGGTTTCCCCTCCGTGGGGATGACGAATAGCCCGACTGGTCACGATTCAGATCGGTGGAAATACTACCCGTTTTAGTGTGTGTCTCGGTTTTTAATTCATTGGGCAAGACTGGACGCCACTGTGCCAAGGTGGGATTTTTCTTCCATATGTAGATCTGGGCTATAATTCCGATGATTCTCCAGCGTCCCCTCTATCCCCCTGATGCTCAGCGCTCCGGATCGTTTGCTGAGATACCGACGCTGGTTTTGGGCGTGCTATGCCGACCTTGGAATCGGATGTTTCGATGTGTTTTCCCCCTCGGGTTTGTTGTAGACGAGATGCTGCGTCTAGGTTGGGACGGCTTGATCTCGCTTACCTGTTGCATCCATCTAGGTTGCAGCAGCTCGCTGTGTGTTTTTATCAGTCTCTGTCTGACGAGTTGCTTGCTTAGATGCTGACATGGTTGGTGTTGATTCTGTGCAGAACGGAACCACCGACCAGGTGGACAAGATCGTCAAGATCCTCAATGATGGAAAGATCATCGCCCCTGCCGATACCGTCGGTACGGACCACTTGCCCTGCTTGTTAGCCTGATGCTCCTTTCGCAGATGCCTGTTTGTTCATTCAAAATCCTTGCCAAAGCTTAAAAGCTACATTGCAAAGGTGTACTAATAACTTTTGAGCTGCTTGCTGCTGCTGCAGAGGTCGTCGTCAGCCCGCCGTACGTGTTCCTCACCACCGTCAAGGACAAGCTGCGCCCCGAGATCCAGGTCGCCGCTCAGAACTGCTGGGTGAAGAAGGGTGGCGCTTTCACTGGTGAAGTCAGGTTAGTATCCAGTTCTTCGCTGTTCTATCGAGAGCCTCCTCACTATGTTGGGATGGTGTGCCACCAAGCATTCACTATGAAACGAGGGGAACCCCTTTCCCCTCCCGAGCCGCTCCCGCGAGCGGCAAGGGGGAACCCTAGCTTTCCGCCGCCAGGCCCCCGCCCCTCCGCCCCCCTTCCCTCGCCGCCGCCGGAGGGCGTCGCCGGGTTAATCCCGCGCGGCGCTGGCGGCTGCGGGGCCTCCTCTCCCCTCGTGCGGTGGTGGCGGCGCGGGCCGCTTCTGCCGGCGGGCCTCGCGCTGGTGTGGGGCGCGACGGCGCGGTCGCCGAGCGACGGCGTGGTGGCTGCGCGTCCATCCGCGAGCTCGCGGCGGCGGCGGCGTCCCCTGGCGCGGTCGCAGCGGCGGGCGGCGCGAGCTCGGCCCGGCAGGGCTGCGTGAAGATGAAGACGGCGGTGCTGGGCTTCGTGGTCTCCGCGGCAAGCCTGGCCGGCGGTGGCGCTGCTGCTCGCCGCTAAGCGTGGATTCCAGGGGTGTGGTGGGCAGTGCGGCCGTGGCCGCCTCGACCCGGGCCGGGCCAGGGGGCCCGGGCCCTCTCGAGCCCATCCGGCACTACAGTTCCGACCTCGCCTGTAGCCATGGGGCTGCAGGCCGCCGGTCGGCGAGTTGGGTCCCCGCTGAAGGCTCGATGCCGCCTTGCTGCGGTCCGATTGACGTCTCTCGTCCTTCATTTCAGTTCTTTCGGTGCAGTGCTGGCACGCCGGGGCGGCGGCCCTGGAAGGTGGGAGTCGTGTGGGTTGGCGGGCGAGCCCGTGACTCTGGTGCTGCCGGAACCACGGCCGTGTGGACGGCGTGGGCGTGGGGTTCGGTGAGCTGTGCCCCGTGGCAGTGGTGTGGGTCGTCTTGTCGGCTCCCCTACCCCTGTGTGGGAGGTGTTGAGACCATACCAAGGGGAAACCCTCGCCCAGGACGTTTGTCCAGGGCCGCGGCGGCGGCGTCTTTGACGTCGTCCCCTTCTTGAAGGCGCCGTTGTGGTTGTTCTCCCCTCCTATGTGCTCCGGGTGAAAACCCAAGATTCTCGGATCGGGCGGCGGCGCTTTGCGTCGTTATCTTCTTGAAGACGCCGTCTTGGAGCTCACGGGTAGCTCTCTGGAGGTTTGCTTCCTCCGGCAAAGCTTGTGGATTGTTCTGCATTCGCGGTGTGTGGACTCCTTGGTGTCTCAGCGAGAGGTTGCTCCCCTGTTGGCTGTCTCTTCGGAAGCTGTGCAGGTCTCGACGGTGTGCAGTGCTTGTTGGTGTGCCGGTCTTGGCCGTGAGGTCGGCCCGACGTCTTTGCCCGTGTTGACGGTGTGCAGCGTGTGTCGGTGTGCCGGTCTCCCCCCCCGACGGCGAGCTTCGGCCCAGCAGTTTTGCCCGTCCTGCTAGTTCACTGCGTCTTCGGAGTAGTTCGTAGGTGGCGCCGACCTCGCTGGTGTTTCTTCGGCTGTCCTTCCTGTGTGTGTGCGTGCGGTTCGTTGTTGTAAGCTGGTTAAGCACCTTGTACCCTTGTCGCCGTTCGGGGCGTTATTAATTTAACGTCGGGCCTTTGGCCTTGTATCTAAAAAAAAAAAAAAAAAAAAAGCATTTGCTGTATTACACTGTGAAAGTTTCGCTTTATTTTAGCACGGTCCTGACAGAACAATCTTATTTTAAACAGTGTTCAATTACTTTCTTTTTCTGTATTGTTGCTAAATTTGTTTAGTATTTGGTATCAAATTCAGATGAATAGCTGTTGTACACGTGTTTACTTTCAGTTATCTTCATGCCCAGTTCAACTTACACATGGTTCAAAATCTATTTCCAATGCAGTGCTGAGATGCTCGCCAACCTTGGCGTTCCCTGGGTCATTCTTGGACACTCTGAAAGGAGGGCCTTGTTGGGAGAATCAAGCGAGGTATGTTGTACTTCATGTACTTCTGATCATGTATCCGTAAATCAGCCGCACTTGAGTTGCAGTGCTGCAACGAACCAAACTGTCAAATACTGCTATTGGAAAATAAATGTACACACTGGTATCATAGTTACTGAGCTAAGACTTGGCTTTTCTTCAATTCTCTTCCAGTATAACAAAATTTTCAAATAGTTACATCTGCTCTAAAGGGGATTTCCTGAAATATATTTGGCGGATAATGCAAGGCAGTTGATATGGTTTTCTAAAAACATTATTGCAATTACTCTCCTGATTTAAAGAGCATCGAAGTCTAACCTTTGCCTCCACTTTTCTTGAACTGTAGTTTGTTGGGGACAAGGTTGCATATGCACTCGCTCAGGGCTTGAAGGTCATTGCATGTGTTGGTGAGACTCTCGAGCAGCGAGAAGCTGGATCTACCATGACCGTTGTTGCTGAACAAACTAAAGCAATTGCTGGTACTGACCTCCCGGTTCATGAATATATACAGATTTAACTTTGTATTGTTAATAGTATGCTATAGTGTGTTCTCTGGAATTCTATTTACCAGTAATCTGGTTGGTTTGTTGTGAAGGACTGATTTCAAAATTTGGGATTAATTTCCTGGGATGAAAGTATCGACTGGCAATATCAGAAAATCTATATACATACAGTTTCATTAGCACCTTTTATTCTTGTTGATAGTCTTACTACCCCATATTCATGACAGTTAAATATTGACAGAAGTCATAAGGGAATAAGATCAAAGTGAATTTCGTTTTCAGTAATTCGACATCACTATCTTTTTTCAAATAGCTGTATCACAAATTGCGAGGGTGAACCACATGTTTTTTCTTTGCCATACCTGTATTTAGTGCCTGATGCAGACTTTGTTTGGCATATTATATCACATTAATATTTAGTCTGACAAAGATCGTTTGTTACTTTGCTTTTGCAGACAAGATCACCGACTGGACTAACGTGGTCATTGCGTACGAACCAGTGTGGGCCATCGGCACCGGCAAAGTTGCGACTCCAGCTCAGGCACAGGAAGTAAGTTCCTTGATGATCAGCACAGCAACAAACTCTTTTGAAGACTGGTCTATGCCATTCCTGTAGTTCTATCGTTCATGGCCTGATACTGAGCTTTGTTCTGTTTTGCCAGGTGCATGCCAACCTGAGGGACTGGCTTAAGACCAACGTGAGCCCCGAGGTTGCTGAGACCACACGGATCATCTATGGAGGTACGCAGCATTGCTCGAACACAGACGCAGACGGCAGAGTCATGTTATTATGTTGTTGATAATGATGAGTGTGTATGTGCTTTTGCTGCAGGTTCTGTGACCGGTGCAAGCGCCAACGAATTGGCCGCGCAGCCCGACGTTGACGGCTTCCTTGTCGGCGGAGCTTCTTTGAAGGTAAAATACGAAACGTGAACCTAGTATAACGCCCATCTAGGGTCTGCTTTTACTGTCGCTGAACACTGTTTATCTCCCTTTGCTCGTGCAGCCCGAGTTCATCGACATCATCAACGCCGCCACTGTGAAGTCCGCCTAAGAAGATGCTCGTCGCATGGAGAAGGAGAAGGAAAGCGTCTGGAGAATGAAGAGACTCTTATTTTTCGCTGTGTTCATTACCATGTACGCTAGTAATTTTGTGGTGGAGCAGAGCAGAGCTACTGTTTGTTTTCCTCGTCCCCTGACTTGACGCAAGCCAATAATAATGATGAATGAACATATATCAGTAAATCATGTTTTGTCGATGGTTATTATCACGTGCTTTTCCGATGGGCACGGATTGGCTAACTTGGTGTGATTGATACAAGGTCAGGTTACTTCGAGTCATTGACAATTGAGACCACCATCTGTCAATGGTCCTTGATTGCTCTGTTTGAGCCTGAGGAGTTTGATCTGTCCATTGAGCAGTATCTGGAAAAACTAAACTTATTATTACCACAAGAGCTCAACAGCTTATTTAGGCTTATACTAAAGCTGCTCCTCAGTTGATGTCTTCGGTTCCATAGGCGATGATATGGTCAACACTTCCTCCGGACAAGTTTGCTCCTTCATTAGAGTCCAAGCACAGATTTAGGAAAGGAACGGATGAATATAATGTACACAACAAGTTCATATGGGAGATTCGATATTCATGAGTCATGACCATCGGCATACTACGCATCGCCTGCTCTGTTGCTTCTGCGTCGGCCACATAAGCGACCAGAATATCAAGCGAAATGTTTGGCCTGCTTCGTTGTGGTGCGATAGTTGGCCATGGCCTAGGCCAGAGTCGCGGCAACATGAACCGGCGTCTCCTCGTTCGGATAAAAAAACCAAGCATAGGTGATGCGACGACGACGGTTTGAAGTTGTCGCCGCGATCGTGAGTGGAGCGTAGGTGGCAGGGATAGAAAGAGGAGGACAATGGGCAACGTGGGTGATAGGGCGAGAAAAAGTCTTGCTTTCTAGATGCCTGCGGATGGACGACATAATGGCGACCGGGGAGCATTCTGGCGTCGAGCGGGACATTGATTCGACTTGCCAGACTAAGTGTGCAGTGGGATGACTAGGCAAGAGGGGCGGGAAGGCGGCAGAGTATATGAGCGGCCAGGCCGATACCGTAGCGGCAACACAGCTTTTTGCCGGCTAGGGGCAGCGCCATTGAAGACAGGTGTGGGGACCCCGGACTAGCTGTCCGAAATACCCGATTATGATTAACACAACGATCCCGTGATCAGTCTGCCGTTGCCATAGCCCGATTATGATTAACACAACGATCCCGGGCAGCGCCATTTAAAACATCTCTATATCTTTATTGAAAAAGGTAAGAAGAGTTTTATAACTACTTTTAAAGAAATCACCATTTTATCTGTTTCTCCAAAACTCCTCTTTTTTCCGACCATAGCCCGTCATGATCCACTTCCTCCAACAACCTCATACCGATCCGTTGGTATAGTTGTAAGGAACATTCTCCACTTCACTTTCTTTTTAAAACTCAAAGTCTTTCAAAAACTTGCACATGGTCTTAGGACAGCCTCCCAACTGTCCATATCCGAGGACTCGGCTATTCGAATAGTTTTAACCCTCTGCAGAGGTAGCACGCTTTTAGCCCACATTCATCCGGTAACTCATCGTGTCAGCCACGTCCCGCCATACCAGGTGTATGCGAAGTTGAGCCACCGACCATAGCCTCTTATTTGCTCATGCTAGTATAGATCCTTCCCATATGACACTTTCCATCGACACTCAGTCCAGTTTCCCGTCAGAAACCCTAAGTGTGAGGACTCATAGTTTTGTCCGGCGGTTTATGGTGGAACCTTCTATCCTCCCCACCAACTTGTGTGAGGACCCGGGTCAGGGGGTAGGTCCTCGGACCATCCCCTCATGCATAACGAGTGATCTCCGTCGATGAGGTATCCCATACTAATAAGAGCAAACTACATGACTAAGCCCTGTTCCCATATGGGGTAAATGTGGTCGCACAGGGTAAGATTGGTCGTCATAGTACTAGGACACTGTGCATTTTTCATAAACATCACCATTCTCATTTCTCCACTTCAACACCGACATCTCGGTATTCCATAATCACTCAAGTATTTTCAAAGGAGTTTTGAATAAACAACATTGTTTCCCATCCTACAGTTTTATATAAACTACCTTATATTTCTACATAGGGTGGCAAAATAATATCCATATACTTTTGAAAAGGTTTTGTAAACCATTGCCTTAAGAGTAAATCATTTGATCAAAGTAGATGCATATGTATTTAGGTGCAAGCTCAGAGAGTAGCTTGCCTTGCTCGGCAAAGTGGACTTGGTCTTGATCTTCAGATTCAACAAACTCTCCTTCCTCGATAAATCCGACAGCGTTCTCGTCTAATTAATAAACAAACAAATACAACCAATCACTAAACTACTCAAGCAATCATCTCAACATAACAACCATAAACATCACAAATAGCTACTGCACACATCAAACAATACAATTTGGTTTCAAATTAATTGAACTAAACAATATTTTTTTATGTCCAAAATTATGGCAGAAACTTGTGGAACATGTTTAATTGCATAACTTGAGTTCTGTTGTTCACAAAAATACAAACTAAATTTCTACAGAAAGCTACTGATGTGTAGAAGACAACCCAATTTGATTTGGATCATTTGGAGTTACCAAACTCCCTACACAATTGTTTGAATCCAGTAACTTAATAATCAAGTTTTAGCTACCAATTAAGTTCTGTTGATCCTAAAATTATCCTTTTAGGGGTAACTAAACATGACTAAATGTGATCTAACAAAATTGGTCCTAATTCATTTGGGTTAACCATTAAACATATTTAAATGTTTTAGTGCAGAAGGGTGTTTAAACTTCAACTTTATACTAAACAAATACTACTGCACAAATAATTCTACCAAAATTAGGGAAGCTAATACATGGCAGTACTAAGCTAGAAAAATTGGTTTGGAATTATTTGGACTAACAGAGTATCAGAAACAAACAAGTTTAGAATTTAAACCTTCTGTAGTATTTTTAATAATACATTTTTATTATTTATCTAAATGAATGAATCCACTTGGGTTGGTTAAACATTTTCATAAGCTTTCCAGAAAATTGGATTTGATTTATTTGGATGTCTAGATCTCAGTTATTGAATTTTGAAGTTAGGTCCAGTACTGATATTACAGAGAATTAAATTCAAAATTAATTGTTCTCTGGATAATGTTGAAAACTATGACAGGTGGGGTCTACGTGTCAGCGACACAGTGAAAAATCCCGCGTGTGGATAATGTTTAAAATGCTGACGGGTGGGGCCAGCCCGTCAGCCTCTCTCTAAACGAAGCGGTACGTGGCCGTTGGATCCAGATCCAACGGCTCACAGAGGCCGCGATCATCGACGACCAAAAACGGGCGGCGCCGTCGCGCGCGACGACGGTGCCGTGGACGGATCCTCACCTAGGGGGCTCGGGAAGGTGCGGAGAGGGTGCTGGAGAACGGCGGAGGCTCGAGGAAGGCGGTGGTGCGAGTTGTACTTGCTGGGGAGGCTCCAGTCGACGGCGGCGAGGTCTCCAACTTCCACGGCGGGCACGAGCTCCGGCGAGGTCCTGGCTCCTCTCCTGTGCCCTAAACAGAGGGAAAAGCGAGGCGCGTGAGTGCGGTGTGGGTGCAGAAGAGAGTGCAGGCCAGAAAGAAGAGAAAGGGAGAGTGTGGCGTCGCGGCCATGATCGACCTCGACGGCGGCAGTGGCTGCGGCAATGCACGCCCTCCTGGCGGTGCACGATGAATTTGGAGAGGGGGAGAGGGAGTGAGGATGGTGTGGAGTGTCCAGAGGGGCTCGGGGTGGCTTTATAGCGCGAGGGCCGGCGTATCGTGGACGAAGCACACGGACGGCGTCCATGGCGTCTCCGGCGAGATATTTCTCGATTCCACCGCGACGCGTGCAGAAGCTCAAGGCAGAGGGGTCGGGGGGGTCCGGACGTGTTCTAGAAGGTCGTGGCCCGAGCCTTGCGTGTCGAGGAGCAGCGAGGGGCTCTAATTTGGCCGGCAACGGCGAGCTTGCCACGGCGGAGAAATAGGGGACAGGGCGGCATTGGGGCGAGGGGGCGTGCTCTAGGGCTTCTCCTCTGCGTGCAGAGGCTGCAGAGGCACGAGCAGCGCGGCTGGGGGGGGGGGGGGGCCTGGGCGGCCAGGAAACGGCGAGGAGCGCCACGGCGACACGGCGCTGTGCGTCGGGGCGAGGGGGTGAGGTAGACGATGGCAATTTTGCCAAAACCCCCTGCCTCCTTTTCTTTCCTTTTTTCTTTATTTCTTTTTAGTCCAGTAGCTTTTCTAGGATTTATTTGGGGCACTTAAACATTTTAGAAAAATTGCAAATAATTGTGGGGCCTCCCCATAACATGTAGAAGCTCCACAAAATTTGGCTTTGCAAAATAAAATGTTTTGAATCATTTTCATTCATAGGGTTTTGAATTTGGTATTTTGGTTTATTTCAAATTGATTTTACTTTACAATTTTAAAACTAGTTTAAAAATAGTATTGGGAGGGAAAGTAGTAAGAATCAAAATGGGAGTGTTTACATCACCACTCCTCTGAATTTTGTTTGAAACAATTTTGAGTTTCTTATTTGGAGAATTTGGTGACACACTTGTCACTTTTATTTTTCTTGTTTCACTTTTGCTTTTGTATTTCATTTTATCAATTCAAGCAAACAAGCAACACAAGCAACAAGAAATAATTACCACAAGCAACAAGCAAACAACACATATAATTAACAAAAGTTTTTGTTGGCCCTTTTTTGGATACATTACTGATTATAATTTTGGGATGTTACAGATCCTTCCCCCCTTAAAATAAATCTCGTCCCGAGATTTGCTAGGCCTGGGTACTAAAGAGGTTGGGAATTCGCTTCTAAGATAATCTTCGCGTTCCCAAGTTGCTTCTTCTTCAGAGTGGTTAGTCCACTGGACTTTGTAGAACTTGATCGCACGTCTTCGGGTAACACGAACATCTTCTTCGAGAATCTTGAGGGGTCTCTCACGATAAGTCAGGTCTTGGTTCAGGTCGATGGAGAGGTGGTCGATGTTTTTGAAAACATCAGGCTGGTCAGGAACTTCAAGACACTTCCGGAGCAAGGAAATGTGGAAGACATCATGATAATCTCCTAACTCCGGGGCAATTCCAGCTGATAGGATACTTCTCCTCGACGAGCAATGATCTTGAAGGGTCCGATATACCTTGGCGCTAATTTTCCTTTGACATGGAAACGCTGCATTCCTTTAAGGGGTGTCACTCGGAGATAACATAATCTCCGACACTAAAGTGAGATCACGGCGCTTGGTGTCAGCGTAACTCTTCTGACGGGATTGGGCAGTTTTGAGGCGTTCACGAATAAGCTGAACTTGCTCTTCAGCTTCACGGAGGGTATCTGGTCCGAACAATTTGCTTTCTCCGGTATCGGACCAATTCAGGGGTGTACGACACTTCTTGCCGTAAAGGGCTTCAAAAGGGGCCATTTGCAGACTAGACTGATAACTGTTGTTGTACGAGAACTCTGCAAACGGAAGACAATCTTCCCACTTGGAACCATAGGATAGAACACATGCGCGAAGCATGTCCTCCAATATCTGGTTCACTCGTTCAGTTTGGCCATCGGTCTGGGGATGATAAGCTGTGCTAAATGCTAACTTGGTTCCGAGGGCTTCATGAAGGGATTTCCAGAATCTTGAGGTGAATTGCGTGCCTCTATCAGATACAATCTTTTAGGCACACCATGCAGGCTTACTATTCTGGAAATATACAGGTCTGCTAACTGAGCTCCGGTATGGGTGGTCTTGACAGGAATAAAATGGGCAACCTTGGTCAGTCGATCAACGATGACCCAGATTGAATCATGGCCTCGGTTGGATCTTGGAAGTCCGGTAATAAAATCCATTCCAATCTCATCCCACTTCCACTCGGGAATTTTCAAAGGTTGAAGCAATCCAGCGGGTCGCTGATGTTCAGCCTTGACTCGCTGACAGATATCACATTTGGCTACGAATGAACCAATCTCTCGCTTCATTCCATGCCACCAAAATCTTTCTCGAAGGTCTTGGTACATTTTGGTTCCGCCGGGGTGGATTGAATAAGGGGTCTCATGGGCCTCCTTCAGGATTAACTCCTTAAGTTCCGTGACATTGGGCACACAGATACGGTCATTGAATTTCAGCACTCCTTCAGCATCTTCGGTAAAACCGGGTGCTTTGCCGAGGGAAATCTTCTTCCTAATTCCTTCAATGCTTTCATGACCTTTTTGGGCTTCTTTGATTTGATCCATCAGGGTTGGGGTTAACTCTAAATTGGCGAGATAACCATGGCTAACAAGTTCTAGTCCAAAATCTTTGAACTCTTTGAACAAGGCTGGCTGTTCGGCTTGGATCAAGGCATTCAGGGTGCAGGGTTTGCGACTAAGGGCATCGGCAACTACATTAGCCTTTCCGGGGTGATAATGGATTCCAATATCATAATCCTTGATTAATTCCATCCATCTCCTCTGTCGCAGGTTCAACTCTTTCTGGGTGAAAATATACTTCAAGCTTTATGATCCGTATAGATCTCACAGCGATGTCCCGCAAGATAGGGACGCCACGTTTTAAGAGCAAGAACAACAGCAGCTAACTCCAGGTCATGGGTTGGGTAATTCTCTTCATGCGGTCGCAACTGCCGGGACAGGTACGACACAACTTTGCCTTCTTGCATCAGAACGCAACCAAGTCCGAGGCGTGATGCATCGCAATACACGTCGAAACTCTTGGTGACGTCTGGCATAATCAAAATTGGGGCTGAGGTTAGTCTCTTCTTCAATTCTTGGAAACTATCTTCACACTTCTGAGTCCATTCAAATTTCTTGTCCTTCTTCAACAGTTGGGTCATGGGTTTGGCTATACTGGAAAATCCTTCAACGAACTTGCGGTAATAACCGGCAAGTCCGAGAAAGCTTCGGATTTCAGTCACACTGGTTGGGGCTAACCAGTCAACAATGGCTTGGATCTTCTCGGGTCAACAGAAATTCCTCCGGCAGATACAACATGTCCGAGAAATGCCACTTCACTGAGCCAAAACTCACACTTGCTAAGCTTGGCATACAGCTGGTGCTCTCGGAGGGTCTCCAAAACTAGACGCAGGTGTTCAGCATGCTCTTCTTCGGTCTTGGAATAAATAAGGATGTCATCAAGGAAAACTACCACGAACTTGTCGAGGTACTCCATGAAAATCTTGTTCATGAGATTCATGAAATAGGCTGGGGCATTGGTCAGACCAAAGACATCACGGTGTATTCAAACAAACCGTAACGAGTGGTGAAGGCGGTCTTGGGAATGTCTGTCTCTCGGATCTTCAACTGATGGTAACCTGTCCGAAGATCGATCTTGGAAAAGACTCGGGCTCCGTTCATTTGATCGAACAGATCCTCGATCTTGGGAAGAGGGTACTTGTTTTTAATGGTCACGTCATTCAGCTTGCGATAATCCACACACAGGCGTGTGGTACCGTCTCTCTTGTCCACAAAAATAATGGGTGATCCCCAAGGTGAAGCGCTTGGCGAACAAGTCCTTTGCTGAGCATATCTGCCAACTGCTTCTTCAACTCAACCAGTTCTTCCGGATTCATCCGATAAGGTTTTGGGATATAGGGGCTTCCTGGGATAAGCTCAATTATGAACTCAATTCCCGGTCTGGCGGCATACCAGGCAATTCTTCAGGGAAAACATCTCGAATAGGTGAACAACACGGATCTCATCTAGGGGGGTCGAGCTATGCTCTCATGGCAGCCTGGGTGAGATGACTGGTTTCAGACACATACTCCACTTCTACTTCTTTGTCGGTGGTGATGGATACAGCTCTTCTGGCACAGTCAATTCGACCATGGTACTTGGCTAACCAATTCATACCGAGTATAACATCGATGCCTTGGGTTCCCAGAACAATTAAGTTAACTGGAAACTTTTCTCCTTTGATCTCAAGGGGTACATCGGAGCAAAACATCTTGGTCTCTACGGTGGATTCTGGGATTTGGATGACCATGGGTTTGGGTAAGAGGCTCTCGACTAAACCTCCCTTAGCAACAAATTCTTGGGTAACAAATGAATGGGTAGCACCAGAATCAAACAGAACAGTTGCAGGTACTGAGTTGACAAGGAACGTACCCAGCACAACATCCGGCGCATCCTGAGCTTCTTCAGCATTGATGTGGTGCAGACGACCCTTGGCAACAGCAGCATTTCCGCGGGTGCGGCATTCTTGCCATTTCCATTGCGGCCTTGACCATTGTTCGGTGCCGGCGCATTGGGGCGCTGAACATTCCTCTTGGGATTGGGGCATTCTCTGGAGTAGTGACCCTTGTTGCCGCATTCAAAGCAGACAACATTGGTATTGCGGGTGAAGTTGTTGAAGTTTCCTCCGGGACGGTTATTGTCATTGGGGCGGTTGAAGTTGTTTGGGCGGTTAGGGAAATTGGGGCGTGGAGCTTGGGGTGGACGATAAGCAGGCCTGGGGTTTTGCTGAAAGATACGAGGCTTCTGGCTGCTCGAACCTTCCTGAGCATTCATCCTCCTCTTGCGACCTTCATACATAGACTTGCGCTTGGTCTCCAGCTGGATGGCTTTGTCCACAAGTGACTCCAGATCATAGAAGTCATGGATAACCAGAGCACACTGCAGTTCATCATGAAGTCCACTCATGAAACGCTCCATCTTCTTCTTCTCAGTGTCGGTGTCATCAGGAGCATACCGAGATAAGTCGGTAAACTCATCCAGATAACCGACCACATCTTTACTTCCCTGCCTCAGCTGCGGAACTCATCCTTCTTCCTCTCAATAAGTCCGCTGGGAATATGCTTCTTGCGGAACTTCTCCTGGAACTCAGCCCAGTTGATAACATGACCAGCTTGCTGGAGAGCCTTGGTAGTTTCCCACCAAGCTCGTGCAGGTCCAGCGAGATAGTGGGTTGCATACAACACTTTCTCATTTTCTCCCACAGCAGCAACTTCCAGATTGTTGTCGATGGTGCGAAGCCAATCATCGGCTTCCAGGGGTGAAGTCCCTTGGAATAGGTAGGTGGGTTGGTCTTCTGGAAATCGCCTAAGGTGGATCGCTGGTTTCCATCACCATTGCCATTGCCATCATTGTTGTTGTTGTTGTTATTGTTGTTGTTGTTGTTATAAGCGGCTGCGAGTTGCTGTAGGGCAGCGAGATGAGCTTGGCGCTCTCCGGGCACGTTCCTCCATGATAAGCGCGAGAAGTTGGGCGGGGGTTGGGTCCGGTGGTGGTGGTGCTTCCTTCCGCACGACGGGGCGGCATCCTGAAGCACACCGGGTATAAGAGGCAAGGCAAAGAAAAGTTCGACTAAGGGAAAAGACGATTTCGCAAGTGGTTGATTAATTTAAGGATTATATGAAAATATTTACACAGATCAACAAGACAAACATACTTATATATCCAACATCACATCAAGGAGTTCACAACAACATCAAGCTTACAACATCAAGCTTACAACATCACCCTACATCTAAGATACATAACATCTGGTTTCCAAAAGAACCACTACTTCGACTCGACTAGCGATAGGGGTCAACCTAATCCTGCGGTAGTGATCAAGTCACTCGCCTACTGAGGTGGAACCTCCAGCTCTAACACGTCAGCATCTGACTGGTAGGGTGGCTCCTCGGGATCCTCCTCCTCGTCCTCGAGAACTGCCTCGAGTGGCTCCTCCTCCTCGTCCTCGAGTACTGTCGAGTGGCTCCTCCTCCTCGTCAACTAACTCCTCATCATCCCTCCTCACAATCCATCTCCTCCACGAAGTCATCATCGTCACTGAGGAAAGCGTTGTTCTCCTTGCGGAGATCCTCGCCCTCCTCCTCCATCTCGTCAGTATGGTGCTCTAGCTCCTCGATCAGCTGGTCCTGCTCTGCCACCTTCTTGCGGAGCTTCACGATGGTCCTCCTCAGCTGGGCCCTCTTCGTGAGAAGAGCGACCTTCTCCTCCAGCAGCTTCTCCTCATTCTCGCGAATCTCAACAAGCGAGATGCGATCAAAGTGAAGCTGAACCTTAGTGCGCATCAGATCATCCTGGGTGTAGTGAAGTAAGAGCTCCATGTCCAGGATGTAGCTCCCAAACATCGGGTGGTAAAGGGTAGGAGTAGGGTGTCCGTCGCTGTTGCGCCTCCCGTAGAACCGGAAACGGGAGTTTGCCAACTCCGTCTTGTGCTCCTCACAAAGTCGGGCTAGCAACCTCTGTGCGGCAGTACAGAGACCGTCAACCCAGATAGAGGCCTTGGTGGTGAAGATGATCGTCCTGGAACTGGGACTTGATGTTCCTGCGAACTGATGACTCGATGAGCCAACTCAGTCTCCCGACTCCGTGAACGTCAACCTGAGCTCCTTTGAACTCTGGAGCGGGGCGACCTAACAGCTTGCTCAACTCGAACAAGTCCCTCTCGAACGTCAGCTTGCTGTCCTTCTCAAGCTGAACGAACTCGGTCCAATGGAGTGCCATCTACAATTTTTAACAAAATTTTAAGTTAGTAGGTGACAAGTGTATCAAAATTTTAAATGTAGTAGGCAACAAGTGAGTCGAATTTTAAGCTTAATGAGAAGTGTGCAAAATTTTAAGGATACAAGGGAAAATGTAATATTTAATGAGAGTAAAATTTTGCATAAGTAAGAGGATTGGAGATAAGCAGTTTTCGAAAATACTTCACTCCTTTTTAGAAATTAATCTTTTGTAACATTTGTCTAACGACCATGCTAACTAAGGTTTCCTAAAGTCAGGATGGCTCTGATACCAAGTCTGTGGGGACCCCGGACTAGCTGTCCGAAATACCCGATTATGCTTAACACAACGATCCCGTGATCAGTCTGTCGTTGCACATAATCCGAATTGGATACCAAAGTTTACATCCATTACAATACCGAATTAAAAGTCTTACATAAATGGTCATTTAGACCAAGTCTTACATAGGTGCCTTCATGGGCCAAACCAAAATATCAGCGGAAGCTACGGCGTAGTAGACATCATATTCTAACGACGACAACCCGACAGGCAGCTGACTTGTGGAGATCCTTAGTTCGCGTAGAAGTCGCCATACTCCTGCTCGGCGTAGTGCTCCTCCTCGTAGTCTGGCTAGGTCAATAGCCAGGGACGAAACCAATATGAGTACATTTGAATGTACTCGCAAACTACCCCAACATGAGTATGCACTAGTTTTATTTTAATTTCAACTTTTATTTTTTAAAACTCTATATCTTTATTGAAAAAGGTAAGAAGAGTTTTATAACTATCTTTAAAGAAATCACCATTTTATCTGTTTCTCCAAAACTCCTCCTTTTTCCGACCATAGCCCGTCATGGTCCACTTCCTCCAACAACCTCATACCGATCCGTTGGTATAGGTGTAAGGAACATTCTCCACTTCATTTTCTTTTTAAAACTCAAAGTCTTTCAAAAACTTGCACATGGTCTTAGGACAGCCTCCCAACTGTCCATATCCGAGGACTCGGCTATTCGAATAGTTTTAACCCTCTGCAGAGGTAGCACGCTTTTAGCCCACATTCATCCGGTAACTCATCGTGTCAGCCACGTCCCGCCATACCAGGTGTATGCGAAGTTGAGCCACCGACCATAGCCTCTTATTTGCTCATGCTAGTATAGGATCCTTCCCATATGACACTTTCCATCGACACTCAGTCCAGTTTCCCGTCAGAAACCCTAAGTGTGAGGACTCATAGTTTTGTCCGGCGGTTTATGGTGGAACCTTCTATCCTCCCCACCAACTTGTGAGGACCCGGGTCAGGGGTAGGTCCTCGGACCATCCCCTCATGCATAACGGAGTGATCTCCGTCGATGAGGTATCCCATACTAATAAGAGCAAACTACATGACTAAGCCCTGTTCCCATATGGGGTAAATGTGGTCGCACAGGGTAAGATTGGTAGTCATAGTACTAGGACACTGTGCATTTTTCATAAACATCACCATTCTCCATTCTCCACTTCAACACCGACATCTCGGTATTCCATAATCACTCAAGTATTTTCAAAGGAGTTTTGAATAAACAACATTGTTTCCCATCCTACAGTTTTATATAAACTACCTTATATTTCTACATAGGGTGGCAAAATAATATCCATATACTTTTGAAAAGGTTTTGTAAACCATTGCCTTAAGAGTAAATCATTTGATCAAAGTAGATGCATATGTATTTAGGTGCAAGCTCAGAGAGTAGCTTGCCTTGCTCGGCAAAGTGGACTTGGTCTTGATCTTCAGATTCAACAAACTCTCCTTCCTCGATAATCCGACAGCGTTCTCGTCTAATTAATAAACAAACAAATACAACCAATCACTAAACTACTCAAGCAATCATCTCAACATAACAACCATAAACATCACAAATAGCTACTGCACACATCAAACAATACAATTTGGTTTCAAATTAATTGAACTAAACAATATTTATTTATGTCCAAAATTATGGCAGAAACTTGTGGAACATGTTTAATTGCACAACTTGAGTTCTGTTGGTCACAAAAATACAAACTAAATTTCTACAGAAAGCTACTGATGTGTAGAAGACAACCCAATTTGATTTGGATCATTTGGAGTTACCAAACTCCCTACACAATTGTTTGAATCCAGTAACTTAATAATCAAGTTTTAGCTACCAATTAAGTTCTGTTGATCCTAAAATTATATCCTTTTAGGGGTAACTAAACATGACTAAATGTGATCTAACAAAATTGGTCCTAATTCATTTGGGTTAACCATTAAACATATTTAAATGTTTTAGTGCAGAAGGGTGTTTAAACTTCAACTTTATACTAAACAAACTACTGCACAAATAATTCTACCAAAATTAGGGAAGCTAATACATGGCAGTACTAAGCTAAAAAATTGGTTTGGAATTATTTGGACTAACAGAGTATCAGAAACAAACAAGTTTAGAATTTAAACCTTCTGTAGTATTTTTAATAATACATTTTTATTATTTATCTAAATGAATGAATCCACTTGGGTTGGTTAAACATTTTCATAAGCTTTCCAGAACAATTGGATTTGATTTATTTGGATGTCTAGATCTCAAGTTATTGAATTTTGAAGTTAGGTCCAGTACTGATATTACAGAGAATTTAAATTCAAAATTAATTGTTCTCTGGATAATGTTGAAAACTATGACAGGTGGGGTCTACGTCAGCGACACAGTGAAAAATCCCGCGTGTGGATAATGTTTAAAATGCTGACGGGTGGGGCCAGCCCGTCAGCCTCTCTCTAAACGAAGCGGTACGTGGCCGTTGGATCCAGATCCAACGGCTCACAGAGGCCGCGATCATCGACACAAAAACGGGCGGCGCCGTCGCGCCGGCGACGGTGCCGTGGACGGATCCTCACCTAGGGGGCTCGGGAAGGTGCGGAGAGGGTGCTGAGAACGGCGGAGGCTCGAGGAAGGCGGTGGTGCGAGTTGTACTTGCTGGGGAGGCTCCAGTCGACGGCGGCGAGGTCTCCAACTTCCACGGCCACGGGCACGAGCTCCGGCGAGGTCCTGGCTCCTGTGCCCTAAACAGAGGGAAAAGCGAGGCGCGTGAGTGCGGTGTGGTGCAGAAGAGTGCAGGCCAGAAAGAAGAGAAAGGAGAGTGTGGCGTCGCGGCCATGATCGATCTCGACGGCGGTAGTGGCTGCGGCAATGCACGCCCTCCTGGCGGTGCACGATGAATTTGGAGAGGGGGAGAGGAGTGAGGATGGTGTGGAGTGTCCAGAGGGGCTCGGTGGCTTTATAGCGCGAGGGCCGGCGTATCGTGGACGAAGCGGACGGCGTCCATGGCGTCTCCGGCGAGATATTTCTCGATTCCACCGCGACGCGTGCAAGAAGCTCAAGGCAGAGCGGGGGGGTCCGGACGTGTTCTAGAAGGTCGTGGCCCGAGCCTTGCGTGTCGAGGATCAGCGAGGGGCTCTAATTTGGCCGGCAACGGCGAGCTTGCCACGGCGGAGAAATAGGGGACAGGGCGCATTGGGGCGAGGGGGTGCTCTAGGCTTCTCCTCTGCGTGCAGAGGCTGCAGAGGCACGAGGAGCGTGATACG
>CAMZMU010000106.1:39133942-39207076 GCA_947311845.1 Poa pratensis
CCTTGTATCTAAAAAAAAAAAAAAAAAAAAAGCATTTGCTGTATTACACTGTGAAAGTTTCGCTTTATTTTAGCACGGTCCTGACAGAACAATCTTATTTTAAACAGTGTTCAATTACTTTCTTTTTTCTGTATTGTTGCTAAATTTGTTTAGTATTGGTATCAAATTCAGATGAATAGCTGTTGTACACGTGTTTACTTTCAGTTATCTTCATGCCCAGTTCAACTTAACATGGTTCAAATTATCTTTTCCAATGCAGTGCTGAGATGCTCGCCAACCTTGGCGTTCCCTGGGTCATTCTTGGACACTCTGAAAGGAGGGCCTTGTTGGGGAGAATCAAGCGAGGTATGTTGTACTTCATGTACTTCTGATCATGTATCCGTAAATCAGCCGCACTTGTGTTGCAGTGCTGCAACGAACCAAACTGTCAAATACTGCTATTGGAAAATAAATGACACTGGTATCATAGTTACTGAGCTAAGACTTGGCTTTTCTTCATTTCTCTTCCAGTATAACAAAATTTTCAAATAGTTACATCTGCTCTAAAGGGGATTTCCTGAAATATATTTGGCGGATAATGCAAGGCAGTTGATATGGTTTTCTAAAAACTTATTGCAAATTACTCTCCTGATTTAAAGAGCATCGAAGTCTAACCTTTGCCTCCACTTTTCTTGAACTGTAGTTTGTTGGGGACAAGGTTGCATATGCACTCGCTCAGGCTTGAAGGTCATTGCATGTGTTGGTGAGACTCTCGAGCAGCGAGAAGCTGGATCTACCATGACCGTTGTTGCTGAACAAACTAAAGCAATTGCTGTACTGACCTCCCGGTTCATGAATATATACAGATTTAACTTTGTATTGTTATAGTTGCTATAGTGTGTTCTCTGGAATTCTATTTACCAGTAATCTGGTTGGTTTGTTGTGAAGGACTGATTCAAAATTTGGGATTAATTTCCTGGGATGAAAGTATCGACTGGCAATATCAGAAAATCTATATACATACAGTTTCATTAGCACCTTTTTTCTTGTTGATAGTCTTACTACCCATATTCATGACAGTTAAATATTGACAGAAGTCATAAGGGAATAAGATCAAAGTGAATTTCGTTTTCAGTAATCGACATCACTATCTTTTTCAAATAGCTGTATCACAAATTGCGAGGGTGAACCACATGTTTTTTCTTTGCCATACCTGTATTTTAGTGCCTGATGCAGACTTTGTTTGGCATATATATCACATTAATATTTAGTCTGACAAAGATCGTTTGTTACTTTGCTTTTGCAGACAAGATCACCGACTGGACTAACGTGGTCATTGCGTACGAACCAGTGTGGGCCATCGCACCGGCAAGTTGCGACTCCAGCTCAGGCACAGGAAGTAAGTTCCTTGATGATCAGCACAGCAACAAACTCTTTTGAAGACTGGTCTATGCCTTTCCTGTAGTTCTATCGTTCATGGCCTGATACTGAGCTTTGTTCTGTTTTGCCAGGGCATGCCAACCTGAGGGACTGGCTTAAGACCAACGTGAGCCCCGAGGTTGCTGAGACCACACGGATCATCTATGGAGGTACGCAGCATTGCTCGAACACAGACGCAGACGGCAGAGTCATGTTATTATGTTGTTGATAATGATGAGTGTGTATGTGCTTTTGCTGCAGGTTCTGTGACCGGTGCAGCGCCAACGAATTGGCCGCGCAGCCCGACGTTGACGGCTTCCTTGTCGGCGGAGCTTCTTTGAAGGTAAAATACGAAACGTGAACCTAGTATAACGCCCATCTAGGGTCTGCTTTTACTGTCGCTGAACACTGTTTATCTCCCTTTGCTCGTGCAGCCCGAGTTCATCGACATCATCAACGCCGCCACTGTGAAGTCCGCCTAAGAAGATGCTCGTCGCATGGAGAAGGAGAAGGAAAGCGTCTGGAGAATGAAGAGACTCTTATTTTTCGCTGTGTTCATTACCATGTACGCTAGTAATTTTGTGGTGGGAGCAGAGCAGAGCTACTGTTTGTTTTCCTCGTCCCTGACTTGACGCAAGCCAATAATAATGATGATGAACATATATCAGTTAATCATGTTTTGTCGATGGTTATTATCACGTGCTTTTCCGATGGGCACGGATTGGCTAACTTGGTGTGATTGATACAAGGTCAGAGTTACTTCGAGTCATTGACAATTGAGACCACCATCTGTCAATGGTCCTTGATTGCTCTGTTTGAGCCTGAGGAGTTTGATCTGTCCATTGAGCAGTATCTGGAATAAACTAAACTTATTATTACCACAAGAGCTCAACAGCTTTTTAGGCTTATAAAAGCTGCTCCTCAGTTGATGTCTTCGGTTCCATAGGCGATGATATGGTCAACACTTCCTCCGGACAAGTTTGCTCCTTCATTAGAGTCCAAGCACAGATTTGGGAAAGGAACGGATGAATATAATGTACACAACAAGTTCATATGGGAGATTCGATATTCATGAGTCATGACCATCGGCATACTACGCATCGCCTGCTCTGTTGCTTCTGCGTCGGCCACATAAGCGACCAGAATAATCAAGCGAAATGTTTGGCCTGCTTCGTTGTGGTGCGATAGTTGGCCATGGCCTAGGCCAGGTCGCGGCAACATGAACCGGCGTCTCCTCGTTCGGATAAAAAAACCAAGCATAGGTGATGCGACGACGACGGTTTGAAGTTGTCGCCGCGATCGTGAGTGGAGCGTAGGTGGCAGGGATAGAAAGAGGAGGACAATGGGCAACGTGGGTGATAGGGCGAGAAAAAGTCTTGCTTTCTAGATGCCTGCGGGATGGACGACATAATGGCGAACCGGGGAGCATTCTGGCGTCGAGCGGGACATTGATTCGACTTGCCAGACTAAAGTGTGCAGTGGGATGACTAGGCAAGAGGGGCGGGAAGGCGGCAGAGTATATGAGCGGCCAGGCCGATACCGTAGCGGCAACACAGCTTTTTGCCGGCTAGGGCAGCGCCATTGAAGACAGGTGTGGGGACCCGGACTAGCTGTCCGAAATACCCGATTATGATTAACACAACGATCCCGTGATCAGTCTGCCGTTGCCATAGCCGATTATGATTAAACACAACGATCCCGGGCAGCGCCATTTAAAACATCTCTATATCTTTATTGAAAAGGTAAGAAGAGTTTTATAACTACTTTTAAAGAAATCACCATTTTATCTGTTTCTCCAAAACTCCTCCTTTTTTCCGACCATAGCCCGTCATGGTCCACTTCCTCCAACAACCTCATACCGATCCGTTGGTATAGGTGTAAGGAACATTCTCCACTTCATTTTCTTTTTAAAACTCAAAGTCTTTCAAAAACTTGCACATGGTCTTAGGACAGCCTCCCAACTGTCCATATCCGAGGACTCGGCTATTCGAATAGTTTTAACCCTCTGCAGAGGTAGCACGCTTTTAGCCCACATTCATCCGGTAACTCATCGTGTCAGCCACGTCCCGCCATACCAGGTGTATGCGAAGTTGAGCCACCGACCATAGCCTCTTATTTGCTCATGCTAGTATAGAATCCTTCCCATATGACACTTTCCATCGACACTCAGTCCAGTTTCCCGTCAGAAACCCTAAGTGTGAGGACTCATAGTTTTGTCCGGCGTTTATGGTGGAACCTTCTATCCTCCCCACCAACTTGTGTGAGGACCCGGGTCAGGGGGTAGGTCCTCGGACCATCCCCTCATGCATAACGAGTGATCTCCGTCGATGAGGTATCCCATACTAATAAGAGCAAACTACATGACTAAGCCCTGTTCCCATATGGGGGTAAATGTGGTCGCACAGGGTAAGATTGGTAGTCATAGTACTAGGACACTGTGCATTTTTCATAAACATCACCATTCTCCATTTCTCCACTTCAACACCGACATCTCGGTATTCCATAATCACTCAAGTATTTTCAAAGGAGTTTTGAATAAACAACATTGTTTCCCATCCTACAGTTTTATATAAACTACCTTATATTTCTACATAGGGTGGCAAAATAATATCCATATACTTTTGAAAAGGTTTTGTAAACCATTGCCTTAAGAGTAAATCATTTGATCAAAGTAGATGCATATGTATTTAGGTGCAAGCTCAGAGAGTAGCTTGCCTTGCTCGGCAAAGTGGACTTGGTCTTGATCTTCAGATTCAACAAACTCTCTTCCTCGATAAATCCGACAGCGTTCTCGTCTAATTAATAAACAAACAAATACAACCAATCACTAAACTACTCAAGCAATCATCTCAACATAACAACCATAAACATCACAAATAGCTACTGCACACATCAAACAATACAATTTGGTTTCAAATTAATTGAACTAAACAATATTTTTTATGTCCAAAATTATGGCAGAAACTTGTGGAACATGTTTAATTGCATAACTTGAGTTCTGTTGGTCACAAAAATACAAACTAAATTTCTACAGAAAGCTACTGATGTGTAGAAGACAACCCAATTTGATTTGGATCATTTGGAGTTACCAAACTCCCTACACAATTGTTTGAATCCAGTAACTTAATAATCAAGTTTTGCTACCAATTAAGTTTGTTGATCAAAATTAAATCCTTTTAGGGGTAACTTAACATGACTAAATGTGATCTAACAAAATTGGTCCTAATTCATTTGGGTTAACCATTAAACATATTTAAATGTTTTAGTGCAGAAGGGTGTTTAAACTTCAACTTTATACTAAACAAATACTACTGCACAAATAATTCTACCAAAATTAGGGAAGCTAATACATGGCAGTACTAAGCTAGAAAAATTGGTTTGGAATTATTTGGACTAACAGAGTATCAGAAACAAACAAGTTTAGAATTTAAACCTTCTGTAGTATTTTTAATAATACATTTTATTATTTATCTAAATGAATTGAATCCACTTGGGTTGGTTAAACATTTTCATAAGCTTTCCAGAAAAATTGGATTTGATTTATTTGGATGTTAGATCTCAGTTATTGAATTTTGAAGTTAGGTCCAGTACTGATATTACAGAGTTTAAATTCAAAATTAATTGTTCTCTGGATAATGTTGAAAACTATGACAGGTGGGGTCTACGTGTCAGCGACACAGTGAAAAATCCCGCGTTGTGGATAATGTTTAAAATGCTGACGGGTGGGGTCAGCCCGTCAGCCTCTCTCTAAACGAAGCGGTACGTGGCCGTTGGATCCAGATCCAACGGCTCACAGAGGCCGCGATCATCGACGACCAAAAACGGGCGGCGCCGTCGCGCCGGCGACGGTGCCGTGGACGGATTCCTCACCTAGGGGGCTCGGGAAGGTGCGGAGAGGGTGCTGGAGAACGGCGGAGGCTCGAGGAAGGCGGTGGTGCGAGTTGTACTTGCTGGGGAGGCTCCAGTCGACGGCGGCGAGGTCTCCAACTTCCACGGCCACGGGCACGAGCTCCGGCGAGGTCCTGGCTCCTCTCCTGTGCCCTAAACAGAGGGAAAAGCGAGGCGCGTGAGTGCGGTGTGGTGCAGAAGAGAGTGCAGGCCAGAAAGAAGAGAAAGGGAGAGTGTGGCGTCGCGGCCATGATCGACCTCGACGGCGGCAGTGGCTGCGGCAATGCACGCCCTCCTGGCGGTGCACGGTGAATTTGGAGAGGGGGAGAGGGAGTGAGGATGGTGTGGAGTGTCCAGAGGGGCTCGGGGTGGCTTTATAGCGCGAGGGCCGCGTATCGTGGACGAAGCGCACGGACGGCGTCCATGGCGTCTCCGGCGAGATATTTCTCGATTCCACCGCGACGCGTGCAGAAGCTCAAGGCAGAGGGGTCGGGGGGTCCGGACGTGTTCTAGAAGGTCGTGGCCCGAGCCTTGCGTGTCGAGGCAGCGAGGGGCTCTAATTTGGCCGGCAACGGCGAGCTTGCCACGGCGGAGAAATAGGGGACAGGGCGGCATTGGGGCGAGGGGGCGTGCTCTAGGGCTTCTCCTCTGCGTGCAGAGGCTGCAGAGGCACGAGAGCGCGGCTGGGGGGGGGGGGCCTGGCGGCCAGGAAACGGCGAGGAGCGCCACGGCGACACGGCGCT
The DNA here is from genome assembly GCA_947311845.1 of Poa pratensis. Classification (NCBI taxonomy): domain Eukaryota; kingdom Viridiplantae; phylum Streptophyta; class Magnoliopsida; order Poales; family Poaceae; genus Poa; species Poa pratensis. The sequence goes on from CAMZMU010000106.1 coordinate 39,139,972, forward strand.
GTGCGTCGGGGCGAGGGGGTGAGGTAGACGATGGCAATTTTGCCAAAACCCCCTGCCTCCTTTTCTTTCCTTTTTTCTTTATTTCTTTTTAGTCCAGTAGCTTTTCTAGGATTTATTTGGGGCACTTAAACATTTTAGAAAAATTGCAAATAATTGTGGGGCCTCCCCATAACATGTAGAAGCTCCACAAAATTTGGCTTTGCAAAATAAAATGTTTTGAATCATTTTCTTCATAGGGTTTTGAATTTGGTATTTTGGTTTATTTCAAATTGATTTTACTTTACAATTTTAAAACTAGTTTAAAATAGTATTTGGGAGGAAAGTAGTAAGAATCAAAATGGGAGTGTTTACATCACCACTCCTCTGAATTTTGTTTGAAACAATTTTGAGTTTCTTATTGGAGAATTTGTGACACACTTGTCACTTTTATTTTTCTTGTTTCACTTTTGCTTTTGTATTTCATTTTATCAATTCAAGCAAACAAGCAACACAAGCAACAAGAAATAATTACCACAAGCAACAAGCAAACAACACATATAATAACAAAAGTTTTTGTTGGCCCATTTTTGGAATAATTACTGATTATAATTTGGGATGTTACAGATCCTTCCCCCCTTAAAATAAATCTCGTCCCGAGATTTGCTAGGCTGGTACTAAAGAGGTCTGGGAATTCGCTTCTAAGATAATCTTCGCGTTCCCAAGTTGCTTCTTCTTCAGAGTGGTTAGTCCACTGGACTTTGTAAACTTGATCGCACGTCTTCGGGTAACACGAACATCTTCTTCGAGAATCTTGAGGGTCTCTCACGATAAGTCAGGTCTTGGTTCAGGTCGATGGAGAGGTGGTCGATGTTTTTGAAAACATCAGGCTGGTCAGGAACTTCAAGACACTTCCGGAGCAAGGAAATGTGGAAGACATCATGATAATCTCCTAACTCCGGGGCAATTCCAGCTGATAGGATACTTCTCCTCGACGAGCAATGATCTTGAAGGGTCCAATATACCTTGGCGCTAATTTTCCTTTGACATGGAAACGCTGCATTCCTTTAAGGGGTGTCACTCGGAGATAACATAATCTCCGACGTTGAAGTGAGGTCACGGCGCTTGGTGTCAGCGTAACTCTTCTGACGGGATTGGGCAGTTTTGAGGCGTTCACGAATAAGCTGAACTTGCTCTTCAGCTTCACGGAGGGTATCTGGTCCGAACAATTTGCTTTCTCCGGTATCGGACCAATTCAGGGGTGTACGACACTTCTTGCCGTAAAGGGCTTCAAAAGGGGCCATTTGCAGACTAGACTGATAACTGTTGTTGTACGAGAACTCTGCAAACGGAAGACAATCTTCCCACTTGGAACCATAGGATAGAACACATGCGCGAAGCATGTCCTCCAATATCTGGTTCACTCGCTCAGTTTGGCCATCGGTCTGGGGATGATAAGCTGTGCTAAATGCTAACTTGGTTCCGAGGGCTTCATGAAGGGATTTCCAGAATCTTGAGGTGAATTGCGTGCCTCTATCAGATACAATCTTTTAGGCACACCATGCAGGCTACTATTCTGGAAATATACAGGTCTGCTAACTGAGCTCCGGTATGGTGGTCTTGACAGGAATAAAATGGGCAACCTTGGTCAGTCGATCAACGATGACCCAGATTGAATCATGGCCTCGGTTGGATCTTGGAAGTCCGGTAATAAAATCCATTCCAATCTCATCCCACTTCCACTCGGGAATTTTCAAAGGTTGAAGCAATCCAGCGGGTCGCTGATGTTCAGCCTTGACTCGCTGACAGATATCACACTTGGCTACGAATGAACCAATCTCTCGCTTCATTCCATGCCACCAAAATCTTTCTCGAAGGTCTTGGTACATTTTGGTTCCGCCGGGGTGGATTGAATAAGGGGTCTCATGGGCCTCCTTCAGGATTAACTCCTTAAGTTCCGTGACATTGGGCACACAGATACGGTCATTGAATTTCAGCACTCCTTCAGCATCTTCGGTAAAACCGGGTGCTTTGCCGAGGGAAATCTTCTTCCTAATTCCTTCAATGCTTTCATGACCTTTTTGGGCTTCTTTGATTTGATCCATCAGGGTTGGGGTTAACTCTAAATTGGCGAGATAACCATGGCTAACAAGTTCTAGTCCAAAATCTTTGAACTCTTTGAACAAGGCTGGCTGTTCGGCTTGGATCAGGCATTCAGGGTGCAGGTTTGCGACTAAGGGCATCGGCAACTACATTAGCCTTTCCGGGGTGATAATGGATTCCAATATCATAATCCTTGATTAATTCCATCCATCTCCTCTGTCGCAGGTTCAACTCTTCTGGGTGAAAATATACTTCAAGCTCTTATGATCGTATAGATCTCACAGCGATGTCCCGCAAGATAGGGACGCCACGTTTTAAGAGCAAGAACAACAGCAGCTAACTCCAGGTCATGGGTTGGGTAATTCTCTTCATGCGGTCGCAACTGCCGGGACAGTACGACACAACTTTGCCTTCTTGCATCAGAACGCAACCAAGTCCGAGGCGTGATGCATCGCAATACACGTCGAAACTCTTGGTGACGTCTGGCATAATCAAAATTGGGGCTGAGGTTAGTCTCTTCTTCAGTTCTTGGAAACTATCTTCACACTTCTGAGTCCATTCAAATTTCTTGTCCTTCTTCAACAGTTGGGTCATGGGTTTGGCTATACTGGAAAATCCTTCAACGAACTTGCGGTAATAACCGGCAGTCCGAGAAAGCTTCGGATTTCAGTCACACTGGTTGGGGCTAACCAGTCAACAATGGCTTGGATCTTCTCGGGTCAACAGAAATTCCTCCGGCAGATACAACATGTCCGAGAAATGCCACTTCACTGAGCCAAAACTCACACTTGCTAAGCTTGGCATACAGCTGGTGCTCTCGGAGGTCTCCAAAACTAGACGCAGGTGTTCAGCATGCTCTTCTTCGGTCTTGGAATAAATAAGGATGTCATCAAGGAAAACTACCACGAACTTGTCGAGGTACTCCATGAAAATCTTGTTCATGAGATTCATGAAATAGGCTGGGGCATTGGTCAGACCAAAGACATCACGGTGTATTCAAACAAACCGTAACGAGTGGTGAAGGCGGTCTTGGGAATGTCTGTCTCTCGGATCTTCAACTGATGGTAACCTGTCCGAAGATCGATCTTGGAAAAGACTCGGGCTCCGTTCATTTGATCGAACAGATCCTCGATCTTGGGAAGAGGGTACTTGTTTTTAATGGTCACGTCATTCAGCTTGCGATAATCCACACACAGGCGTGTGGTACCGTCTCTCTTGTCCACAAAAATAATGGGTGATCCCCAAGGTGAAGCGCTTGGACGAACAAGTCCTTTGCTGAGCATATCTGCCAACTGCTTCTTCAACTCAACCAGTTCTTCCGGATTCATCCGATAAGGCTTTGGGATATAGGGGCTGTTCCTGGGATAAGCTCAATTATGAACTCAATATCCCGGTCTGGCGGCATACCAGGCAATTCTTCAGGGAAAACATCTCGAATAGGTGAACAACACGGATCTCATCTAGGGGGGTCGAGCTATGCTCTCATGGCAGCCTGGGTGAGAATGTTGGTTTCAGACACATACTCCACTTCTACTTCTTTGTCGGTGGTGATGGATACAGCTCTTCTGGCACAGTCAATTCGACCATGGTACTTGGCTAACCAATTCATACCGAGTATAACATCGATGCCTTGGGTTCCCAGAACAATTAAGTTAACTGGAAACTTTTCTCCTTTGATCTCAAGGGGTACATCGGAGCAAAACATCTTGGTCTCTACGGTGGATTCTGGGATTTGGATGACCATGGGTTTGGGTAAGAGGCTCTCGACTAAACCTCCCTTAGCAACAAATTCTTGGGTAACAAATGAATGGGTAGCACCAGAATCAAACAGAACAGTTGCAGGTACTGAGTTGACAAGGAACGTACCCAGCACAACATCTGGCGCATCCTGAGCTTCTTCAGCATTGATGTGGTGCAGACGACCCTTGGCAACAGCAGCATTTCCGCGGGGTGCGGCATTCTTGCCATTTCCATTGCGGCCTTGACCATTGTTCGGTGCCGGCGCATTGGGGCGCTGAACATTCCTCTTGGGATTGGGGCATTCTCTGGAGTAGTGACCCTTGTTGCCGCATTCAAAGCAGACAACATTGGTATTGCGGGTGAAGTTGTTGAAGTTTCCTCCGGGACGGTTATTGTCATTGGGGCGGTTGAAGTTGTTTGGGCGGTTAGGGAAATTGGGGCGTGGAGCTTGGGGTGGACGATAAGCAGGCCTGGGGTTTTGCTGAAAGATACGAGGCTTCTGGCTGCTCGAACCTTCCTGAGCATTCATCCTCCTCTTGCGACCTTCATACATAGACTTGCGCTTGGTCTCCAGCTGGATGGCTTTGTCCACAAGTGACTCCAGATCATAGAAGTCATGGATAACCAGAGCACACTGCAGTTCATCATGAAGTCCACTCATGAAACGCTCCATCTTCTTCTTCTCAGTGTCGGTGTCATCAGGAGCATACCGAGATAAGTCGGTAAACTCATCAGATAACCGACCACATCTTACTTCCCTGCCTCAGCTTGCGGAACTCATCCTTCTTCCTCTCAATAAGTCCGCTGGGAATATGCTTCTTGCGGAACTTCTCCTGGAACTCAGCCCAGTTGATAACATGACCAGCTTGCTGGAGAGCCTTGGTAGTTTCCCACCAAGCTCGTGCAGGTCCAGCGAGATAGTGGGTTGCATACAACACTTTCTCATTTTCTCCCACAGCAGCAACTTCCAGATTGTTGTCGATGGTGCGAAGCCAATCATCGGCTTCCAGGGGTGAAGTCCCTTGGAATAGGTAGGTGGGTTGGTCTTCTGGAAATCGCCTAAGGTGGATCGCTGGTTTCCATCACCATTGCCATTGCCACCATTGTTGTTGTTGTTGTTATTGTTGTTGTTGTTGTTATAAGCGGCTGCGAGTTGCTGTAGGGCAGCGAGATGAGCTTGGCGCTCTCGGGCATTCGTTCCTCCATGATAAGCGCGAGAAGTTGGGCGGGGGTTGGGTCCGGTGGTGGTGGTGCTTCCTTCCGCACGACGGGGCGGCATCCTGAAGCACACCGGGTATAAGAGGCAAGGCAAAGAAAAGTTCGACTAAGGGAAAAGACGATTTCGCAAGTGGTTGATTAATTTAAGGATTATATGAAAATATTTACACAGATCAACAAGACAAACATACTTATATATCACAAACATCACATCAAGGAGTTCACAACAACATCAAGCTTACAACATCAAGCTTACAACATCCCTACATCTAAGATACATAACATCTGGTTTCCAAAAGAACCACTACTTCGACTCGACTAGCGATAGGGGGTCAACCTAATCCTGCGGTAGTGATCAAGTCACTCGCCTACTGAGGTGGAACCTCCAGCTCTAACACGTCAGCATCTGACTGGTAGGGTGGCTCCTCGGGATCCTCCTCCTCGTCCTCGAGAACTGCCTCGAGTGGCTCCTCCTCCTCGTCCTCGAGTACTGCCTCGAGTGGCTCCTCCTCCTCGTCAACTAACTCCTCATCATCGTCCTCCTCATAATCCATCTCCTCCACGAAGTCATCATCGTCACTGAGGAAAGCGTTGTTCTCCTTGCGGAGATCCTCGCCCTCCTCCTCCATCTCGTCAGTATGGTGCTCTAGCTCCTCGATCAGCTGGTCCTGCTCTGCCACCTTCTTGCGGAGCTTCACGATGGTCCTCCTCAGCTGGGCCCTCTTCGTGAGAAGAGCGACCTTCTCCTCCAGCAGCTTCTCCTCATTCTCGCGAATCTCAACAAGCGAGATGCGATCAAAGTGAAGCTGAACCTTAGTGCGCATCAGATCATCCTGGGTGTAGTGAAGTAAGAGCTCCATGTCCAGGATGTAGCTCCCAAACATCGGGTGGTAAAGGGTAGGAGTAGGGTGTCCGTCGCTGTTGCGCCTCCCGTAGAACCGGAAACGGGAGTTTGCCAACTCCGTCTTGTGCTCCTCACAAAGTCGGGCTAGCAACCTCTGTGCGGCAGTACAGAGACCGTCAACCCAGATAGAGGCCTTGGTGGTGAAGATGATCGTCCTGGAACTGGGGACTTGATGTTCCTGCGAACTGATGACTCGATGAGCCAACTCAGTCTCCCGACTCCGTGAACGTCAACCTGAGCTCCTTTGAACTCTGGAGCGGGGCGACCTAACAGCTTGCTCAACTCGAACAAGTCCCTCTCGAACGTCAGCTTGCTGTCCTTCTCAAGCTGAACGAACTCGGTCCAATGGAGTGCCATCTACAATTTTTAACAAAATTTTAAGTTAGTGAGGTGACAAGTGTATCAAAATTTTAAATGTAGTAGGGCAACAAGTGAGTCGAATTTTAAGCTTAATGAGAAGTGTGCAAAATTTTAAGGATACAAGGGAAAATGTAATATTTAATGAGAGTAAAATTTTGCATAAGTAAGAGGATTGGAGATAAGCAGTTTTCGAAAATACTTCACTCCTTCTTTTTAGAAATTAATCTTTTGTAACATTTGTCTAACGACCATGCTAACTAAGGTTTCCTAAAGTCAGGATGGCTCTGATACCAAGTCTGTGGGGACCCCGGACTAGCTGTCCGAAATACCCGATTATGCTTAACACAACGATCCCGTGATCAGTCTGTCGTTGCACATAATCCGAATTGGATACCAAAGTTTACATCCATTACAATACCGAATTAAAAGTCTTACATAAATGGTCATTTAGACCAAGTCTTACATAGGTGCCTTCATGGGCCAAACCAAAATATCAGCGGAAGCTACGGCGTAGTAGACATCATATTCTAACGACGACAACCCGACAGGCAGCTGACTTGTGGAGATCCTTAGTTCGCGTAGAAGTCGCCATACTCCTGCTCGGCGTAGTGCTCCTCCTCGTAGTCTGGCTAGGTCAATAGCCAGGGACGAAACCAATATGAGTACATTTGAATGTACTCGCAAACTACCCCAACATGAGTATGCACTAGTTTTATTTTAATTTCAACTTTTATTTTTTAAAACATCTCTATATCTTTATTGAAAAAGGTAAGAAGAGTTTTATAACTATCTTTAAAGAAATCACCATTTTATCTGTTTCTCCAAAACTCCTCCTTTTTCCGACCATAGCCCGTCATGGTCCACTTCCTCCAACAACCTCATACCGATCCGTTGGTATAGGTGTAAGGAACATTCTCCACTTCATTTTCTTTTTAAAACTCAAAGTCTTTCAAAAACTTGCACATGGTCTTAGGACAGCCTCCCAACTGTCCATATCCGAGGACTCGGCTATTCGAATAGTTTTAACCCTCTGCAGAGGTAGCACGCTTTTAGCCCACATTCATCCGGTAACTCATCGTGTCAGCCACGTCCCGCCATACCAGGTGTATGCGAAGTTGAGCCACCGACCATAGCCTCTTATTTGCTCATGCTAGTATAGGATCCTTCCCATATGACACTTTCCATCGACACTCAGTCCAGTTTCCCGTCAGAAACCCTAAGTGTGAGGACTCATAGTTTTGTCCGGCGGTTTATGGTGGAACCTTCTATCCTCCCCACCAACTTGTGTGAGGACCCGGGTCAGGGGTAGGTCCTCGGACCATCCCCTCATGCATAACGGAGTGATCTCCGTCGATGAGGTATCCCATACTAATAAGAGCAAACTACATGACTAAGCCCTGTTCCCATATGGGGGTAAATGTGGTCGCACAGGGTAAGATTGGTCGTCATAGTACTAGGACACTGTGCATTTTTCATAAACATCACCATTCTCCATTTCTCCACTTCAACACCGACATCTCGGTATTCCATAATCACTCAAGTATTTTCAAAGGAGTTTTGAATAAACAACATTGTTTCCCATCCTACAGTTTTATATAAACTACCTTATATTTCTACATAGGGTGGCAAAATAATATCCATATACTTTTGAAAAGGTTTTGTAAACCATTGCCTTAAGAGTAAATCATTTGATCAAAGTAGATGCATATGTATTTAGGTGCAAGCTCAGAGAGTAGCTTGCCTTGCTCGGCAAAGTGGACTTGGTCTTGATCTTCAGATTCAACAAACTCTCCTTCCTCGATAAATCCGACAGCGTTCTCGTCTAATTAATAAACAAACAAATACAACCAATCACTAAACTACTCAAGCAATCATCTCAACATAACAACCATAAACATCACAAATAGCTACTGCACACATCAAACAATACAATTTGGTTTCAAATTAATTGAACTAAACAATATTTATTTATGTCCAAAATTATGGCAGAAACTTGTGGAACATGTTTAATTGCATAACTTGAGTTCTGTTGGTCACAAAAATACAAACTAAATTTCTACAGAAAGCTACTGATGTGTAGAAGACAACCCAATTTGATTTGGATCATTTGGAGTTACCAAACTCCCTACACAATTGTTTGAATCCAGTAACTTAATAATCAAGTTTTAGCTACCAATTAAGTTCTGTTGATCCTAAAATTATATCCTTTTAGGGGTAACTAAACATGACTAAATGTGATCTAACAAAATTGGTCCTAATTCATTTGGGTTAACCATTAAACATATTTAAATGTTTTAGTGCAGAAGGGTGTTTAAATTTCAACTTTATACTAAACAAATACTACTACACAAATAATTCTACCAAAATTAGGGAAGCTAATACATGGCAGTACTAAGCTAGAAAATTGGTTTGGAATTATTTGGACTAACAGAGTATCAGAAACAAACAAGTTTAGTATTTAAACCTTCTGTAGTATTTTTAATAATACATTTTTATTATTTATCTAAATGCATTGAATCCACTTGGGTTCGTTAAACATTTTCATAAGCTTTCCAGAACAATTGGATTTGATTTATTTGGATGTCTAGATCTCAAGTTATTGAATTTTGAAGTTAGCTCCAGTACTGATATTACAGAGAAGTTTAAATTCAAAATTAATTGTTCTCTGGATAATGTTGAAAACTATGACAGGTGGGGTCTACGTGTCAGCGACACAGGGAAAAAATCCCGCGTGTGGATAATGTTTAAAATGCTGACGGGTGGGGCCAGCCCGTCAGCCTCTCTCTAAACGAAGCGGTACGTGGCCGTTGGATCCAGATCCAACGGCTCACAGAGGCCGCGATCATCGACGACCAAAAACGGGCGGCGCCGTCGCGCCGGCGACGGTGCCGTGGACGGATCCTCACCTAGGGGGCTCGGGAAGGTGCGGAGAGGGTGCTAGAGAACGGCGGAGGCTCGAGGAAGGCGGTGGTGCGAGTTGTACTTGCTGGGGAGGCTCCAGTCGACGGCGGCGAGGTCTCCAACTTCCACGGCCACGGGCACGAGCTCCGGCGAGGTACGGGCTCCTCTCCTGTGCCCTAAACAGAGGGAAAAGCGAGGCGCGTGAGTGCGGTGTGGGTGCAGAAGAGAGTGCAGGCCAGAATGAAGAGAAAGGGAGAGTGTGGCGTCGCGGCCATGATCGATCTCGACGGCGGTAGTGGCTGCGGCAATGCACGCCCTCCTGGCGGTGCACGATGAATCTGGAGAGGGGGAGAGGGAGTGAGGATGGTGTGGAGTGTCCAGAGGGGCTCGGGGTGGCTTTATAGCGCGAGGGCCGGCGTATCGTGGACGAAGCGCACGGACGGCGTCCATGGCGTCTCCGGCGAGATATTTCTCGATTCCACCGCGACGCGTGCAAGAAGCTCAAGGCAGAGGGTCGGGGGGGTCCGGACGTGTTCTAGAAGGTCGTGGCCCGAGCCTTGCGTGTCGAGGATCAGCGAGGGGCTCTAATTTGGCCGGCAACGGCGAGCTTGCCACGGCGGAGAAATAGGGGACAGGGCGGCATTGGGGCGAGGGGGCGTGCTCTAGGGCTTCTCCTCTGCGTGCAGAGGCTGCAGAGGCACGAGGAGCGTGATACGTCTCAAACGTATCTATAATTTTGATGTTCCATGCTTGTTTTATACCAATTGCTACATGTTTTGCATCTACTTTATATCACGTTTATACATTTTTTGGGACTAACCTATTAACAAGATGCCGAAGTGCCAGTTCCTGTTTTCTGTTGTTTTTGTATTCCAGAAAAGCTAGTCTGGAAATATTCTCGGAATTGGACGAAACTACGCGGGGGTGCCTATTTTTCCAGAACACGCCTAACGGAGCGAAGGAGCAGCAGAGGAGGGCCACCAGGAGGCCACACGCACCTAGGGCGCGGGCCCCCCTTCTGCCGCGCCCTGGGGTGGTGTGGGCCCCTCGGGGGTCCGCAGCCGCCGCCCTTTCGCCTACTTATTCCCCCCGACGCGGAAACCCTAAGTACCTGAGCAAATATCCACGAAAAGATCCAGAGACGCCGCTGTCGTCAACCCTAGCTCGGGAGGGTTCAGAACCTCTTCCCGGCACCTGCCGGAGAGGGGAATCGTCACCGGAGGCTTCTACATCGCCATGCCTGCCTCCGGAGTGATGCGTGAGTAATTCATCCTTGGACTACAGGTCCATAGCAGTAGCTAGATGGTTGTCTCTCCACTTTGTGCCATCATGTTTAGATCTTGTGAGCTGCCCTACATGATCAAGATCATATTATTGTAATGCTACATGTTGTGTTTGCTGGGATCCGATGAATATTGAATATTATGTCAAGTTGATTATCAATCTATCTTATATGTTATTTAAGATCTTGCATGCTTTCCGTTACTCGTAGATGCTTTGGCCAAGTAGATGCTTGTAACTCCAAGAGAGAGTATTTATGCTAGATAGTGGGTTCATGTCTCCGTTTAACCTGGGACAGTGGCAGAAAGTTCTAAGTTTGTGGATGTGCTGTTGCCAGTAGGGATAACCTAACGATGCTATGTCCACGGGCATATGTGTTTGTTTACATTACGCACTTTACTTAATGCAATTATCCGTTGCTTGCAACTTAATACCAACGGGGGACTCGGATGACAACCCGGCGGTGGATTATTAGTCATAGATGCTGTTGGATAACGGTCTATGTATTATGTCGTAATGGCCAATTAAATATCATAGTAGTCAACATGTCATGTATATGCATTGTCATGCGCTCACTATTCGTCAATTGCCCAGCTGTAATCTGTTCACCCAACATGTTAGTTATCTTTTATGGAGAGACACCACTAGTGAACTGTGGACCCCGGTCCATTCTTTTACACTGATTAAACAACCACAAACTGCAAACTGTTCCTTTTTCATTCTCTGCAATTTAATACTCATTTTCCACACCATACGTTTAATCCTTTTTTTTCAGCAAGCCAGTAAGATTGACAACCTCACTGTTTCGTTGGGGCAAAGTAGTTTGATTGTGTTGTGTGCAGATTCCACGTCAACAGTCCAGACTCCCTGCGACAGCTATTTTTCTGGCGCCGTTGACAACCTTCTGAAGAGTTGCTGCTCCTACTGGTTCGATAACCTTGGTTTCTTTCTGAGGGAAAACTTGCTGCTGACTACATCATACCTTCCTCTTGGGGTCTCCCAACGAACGTGTGTTTCACGTCATCAGAGCGCGGCTGGGGGGGGCCTGGGCGGCCAGGAAACGGCGAGGAGCGCCACGGCGACACGGCGCTGTGCGTCGGGGCGAGGGGGTGAGGTAGACGATGGCAATTTTGCCAAAACCCCCCTGCCTCCTTTTCTTTCCTGTTTTTCTTTATTTCTTTTTAGTCCAGTAGCTTTTCTAGGATTTAATTGGGGCACTTAAACATTTTAGAAAAATTTGCAAATAATTGTGGGGCCTCCCCATAACATGTAGAAGCTCCACAAAATTTGGCTTTGCAAAATAAAATGTTTTGAATCATTTTCATTCATAGGGTTTTTGTCACAGCCCAAAATTTTGCCTCTATATAAGTGGTAGTAGGACCCCAAATTTTTGAGCCAACAAAAACTTTTTTTTTTCACCTGATATTCCTGTTGAAACAATACTTTGTGTTTTGCAAGGCAAGGAGTGATTTCTTTCCAAACCAATTTAAATTTTTCATAAAACCAACCTAGTTTTCTCTCGAGGTCCATTTAAGAAATTCTTGTTTTAATCCATTTTCCAACATGGTGCCTTGAGAGATTTTTGTCCAAAACCATTTCATCAACTTGATTTTTAACTTGACAACATCATTTAGCAAGGAAGCATCCAAGATTTCAAAAATGGTTTGAGTGAGTTTTTCAAAAAAAATTCAATTAGGGTTTTTCCTAAAGCCCTACCCAAGTAGATGTTTTAAAATTATGATTTTATGAAGCCAAAATATTCAATTTAGTGGTTTTTGGGTTTTAACTTTATCTATGGTGTGTGGACATTGGTTCCATGCCCTTGGATCACCTTTTGTACCTTTGGAACCCCTAGATACATGCATGTTTATATGGCTAAAGATTAAGACAGAAAACAGAAAAAAAAAACAGAAAAACAGAAAAGTCAGAAACAGTCAGAGAGTAGCCCACTTACCAGCATGTTTCCCTGCCCTTAAACATTTTTCAAAAATGGACCAAAAATATTAAATGGAGGTATTCAACCTGGAGATCATTTACCAATTTAAATTTTTCCATTTGGACTTGATTTGCTAGGTGATTAAAGCAGCAACTTTTGCTATCTGTTGACTGCCCTGACACTTAGCCGTTTTTCTGAAAAACTGAATTTTCTGAAGATTACTGTTCACAGCACGGGCAGAATTTTGGAGCACGTTTTCGTGTTGATTTCGTGCGAACCAGAGGGAGCGATCATGTCCATTCTACTCCCCCATGTCCCCACTTCATCTCCATGCCATTGTATGGCTTCGTTGAGGTCAACGAGGAGCAGTAGGAGAGGAGACATGGAGGTGGCCGTGATGTGACTCGGGAGTGGACCGTGAGGAGAGAGCAGCCCATTTCTTCACTCCTCCTCGCGTCCTTGCCCTGCCCAGAACCCACTCAACGGAGAGGACACCAGTTGACGCCCTGAGGAAGCCCAGAGCCGACGTTTGCGTGCTCGAACACACCCACGCCGCCCGGCCGTTGACACCGAGTGGGGGAGAGGATGTTTTCCTCGGATTTAAGCCACCACTGCCTCTCACACTTCGCCACCCACCTCCACACATCCACCGCACCCGCCCCACCCCATCTTTTCCTTACCTCTCGCTCTCTGCGAGCGAGGCGGAGGAAGAACTCGCCGGAGCCCGAGCGAGGTCGCGTTGGAGGTTGCCGCCGCTCCACTGCCGATTTCTCCTACCTCTCTGCACCATCGCACCGCCGAGCTTCCAGAACACGCCCCTGACACGTTTTCCTGGCCTCTTGCCTGCAGAAGCGCCGCCGCCGTCCTCGACGTCCCGCCGGACCTCGAGCTCGCCGGAGTTGCACCGTGGCACCGTTGCCGCTGCCGCCGCCACCCCTGCACGGATTCAAGCTCGCGTGACCGCCCCAACCACTCGCCACCGCCCCACGTCGCCCCTAGGTGAGCTATCCCCGAGCTCGATCTTCCCGTGTCACGGTGAGAGAGAGAGAGAGGAGAGGAAGAAGACGCGTCTGGACCGTCGATCTCCAGATCGACGGCTCCCTTTGAACGCCACCCGTTCCCGCGCCGCGCCACGCGCGCGCGCCTAGCTGGGCCGCTTCGGCCTTAGCTGGGCTCGCCCAGCGAGATTCGGCCCGTGCGCCGTTTTTTTTTTCTTTTCTGTGATTTTCAGTTTTTAGAAACTGGCAGAATATGTGTCTCTGGTTTAAATCCGTTTAAAATAGGAAAATGCAAAATAAAATCAAACCAAAAATCTGGGTAGTACCTCTGCAAGTTCTTAAACACACCCAACTCGTAGATCTACATTTTAGTCATTATTTTTGGAGAAATAAATGGAGAGGCAGAAGTACTGGTTTTCACTAAAACTTAAATATCTTTTTTTCTAAGAATCACAAAAATGCAAACTCAACTGTTTTGGAAAGCTCTAAGTGTTACCTAGCAGTAGAACTTGGTCTTGCTTGCTAAAGATCAACCTAATTAAAATGGCATGCATTTCTGTAAATGTCCAGTAGGCTATTCTAGGATTTTTGGAAATTATTTGGTGATGATTTTTGAAGTGAATCCAATTGTGTTGGCTTGTATATGTTTAGGAGTACCTAATCCTATCTTGGTGTGATTTATTGAGCTGTAGATTAAATTGGGTGAGCAAAACTAGATTTTATGCTTTTCTGATAATAATTATTTATAGTTTTATTTAGTTTTATAATATGTGTTAGTATTCTTTTTGTGATTTCTAGCATGTGTAGGTTTGATATTCTCTGTTAAGATTGTGTTACTTCATATTGATAACATGCTAGGAGAAGTTGAGTGCTTCATGTGTTGTGAGAGGATATTATCTCTAGTAGGACTATTTCCTAGACTTTTCTAGCATTTAGGGATTGAATGAGGATAAAAATCCTTTATATGGAATGACTTTAGAGAGTGTTGTGTGAACATCAGTAGCTTGTTATGTTGCTACTGGTTGAATAGCATGTCACCCTTGTTTGGATATTACTTAGCCCTTAGCAAAGCATGTTTAACTAGAATATTACTTTTGATAATATTTGTGACTCACTAGTATGAATAGATTTTTGTCTAGCTTGTGTTTAGGTGACTTTTGTAAATGACCAGAGGCTAAATGACCTCTTTATGCTTTGGTTGATAGTGGTACACCCACTGACCCCATTGCATTTTGGTTTGAGAATAAAATTCTCAAACTAGAGCATAGCTCTATTAGTTTTCTTTTCAAATAAAAATATATGGTAGATTTTTATTTTTGAAAAGTAGATGATTGTTGTGCAATGATGTTTGCTTGCTGTATGTGATGCTTGTTGCTAGTATGTACCTTTAGTTGGTACTGATTGGTGGTTACTCTCTTTTGCGACGCTAGAACCCGAGGAAGAAGCTGTTGCTGAGGAGGCCTATTGTCAATCCTGTTTATTTCAGGGACAAGACTTTGACCAGTACCAAGGCAAGCTCCCAAATGCTTGCTACTATACTTATCATTATATCATGCATGATTTACTTCTGAAGTTTTACAAAAACTTGGAAAAAACAAAACTATTTTTGATATGGCCATTACTACTAGTGTTATTATAAATTATTACATTGCCATTAGTTACAACTTGGTGTTACCAAGCCCTTAGCCACCATATGGAATATTTACCACCACAAGTTAATAATTTTGAAGTCCCTAAGTGGACACCCCTAAAAGTGTGTTTTCGAAAAACAAAGGTTTTAAAAGAAAAACCCGGGAAAGGTGGGACCTTGTCCACGGGAGGATTGTGAAGAAGATGTTTTGGAAATGTTTTTCGAAAACGACACATAGACTAGTCTTGTGCCTGACAGCCCTACCGTACAACCACATCACTCAAAATGGGCACGGGCTTAATGGAAGCTTGTTTGTGTTAGTGTGAGACTTTACCTCAATTGGCTAGAAGGGGTTAAAGTCCCCGGAACCGAATGCTGGATATGGGCATACAAAGTGTGGACTGCGAGTGCCACCGGCAAGCAACAGTGGGTCTCCTGCCATGGCGGTGTGATGTCTAGGGGCAACCGGATCGATACGGCTAGCTCACTCGGTGCCGGGGAGAACAAACCCACTGAAGAGGTAATCGCATACTAGCATAGACATAGTGGAAGTTATGATCGGTTATCTGATGTTCGCATACTGTCGCGGGCAGTCCGTGGTGTTCACGGCAGATGTACCGGATGGTGTGGTGAAAGTGTACAAACTCTGCAGAGTCAAAA
The DNA here is from genome assembly GCA_947311845.1 of Poa pratensis. NCBI lineage: Eukaryota > Viridiplantae > Streptophyta > Magnoliopsida > Poales > Poaceae > Poa > Poa pratensis. The sequence continues at coordinate 39,155,679 of CAMZMU010000106.1, forward strand.
CTATTCGAATAGCCGCGTCCGCGGTCATGGACAGCTGAATGGTCAATGTCGTCTAGCATTGTGTCAACGTTTACAAAAGGAGGTATTTGGAAAAAGGGGTTGTACCTGAGAGGTACTGGAAGAGGAACTTGGTACCTGGGAGGTACTGGAATTTGAACTTTGTACCTGGGAGGTACGGATGTTGGGAAACCGAAAGTTGTTTTACAAGAAGTTCTGCAAAGAAAATCTTTCGTCTCTTAAAACCACCTTTGTCAAAATCTCTCGGGTATGCAATGCCCTGAGAGAAACTATGGTATTTTTGAAGTATCTTTTTCACTAAAGATATAGAGATGTTAATCAACCATGATGAATCTTTCATCCATCATGGGTAGTAAACCCTAATTATAGCCTACCTATTCCACCATATAAGCATGATTGCATCTTATAAGCTTCATTCGGGATGTCTTGCGAGTACATAATTGTACTCATGGCTGTGCCCTGGATATTCCAATGTCCAGATTTTCATTGAGAAGACTACGTCAAAGATGAGGAGTATGCGGAAGATCGAGAGTTTCGTCGACGTCTGTGCGAACTAGGAACGTCTCCCAGTCAGTTGCCTGTAGGTAGTCAAGGCATGACTTGGACTTTGCCACGTTTGTGTGTTTGAAGATTTCCGCTGTGTTATGTGTTTCTATGCCCTGCGTGCCAGTTGTTTTTGTCTGGGTCATGTGACCATTTGTAGGAAACGTGTAATTCGTTATGTAATGGATGATGTATCTGCAATGCCAACTTAAGTATGTTGTTCACGACTGACTGATCATGGGATCGTGAATGTATGCATACTGGAGGTCTCAGACTGCCGGTCTGGGGTCCCCACAGTTTTGAATTTGGTATTTTGGTTTATTTCAAATTGATTTTACTTTACAATTTTAAAACTAGTTTAAAAATAATATTGGAGAGGGAAAGTAGTAAGAATCAAAATGGGAGTGTTTACATCACCACTCCTCTGAATTTTGTTTGAAACAATTTTGAGTTTCTTATTTGGAGAATTTGGGTGACACACTTGTCACTTTTATTTTTCTTGTTTCACTTTTGCTTTTGTATTTCATCTTATCAATTCAAGCAAACAAGCAACACAAGCAACAAGAAATAATTACCACAAGCAACAAGCATAACAACACATATAATTTAACAAAAGTTTTTGTTGGCCCTGGTTTTTGGATTACATTACTCATTATAATTTTGGGGTGTTACAACAGGCTAGTTCGGGTACGGACGAGGGTGGATGTACTGCTTATAGCCGGTCCACTTGTAAGCTTTAAGTGGGGTCCCCACATGACATACTTTAGGTCATGAACAGTCACATGGGTTGACTTGTCGGAAACACTCTATTTGGACATTCACGAGAACTGGATGGTTCAAAGTGAGGTAAAAGTGAGGAATACTAATGGCGTGGAAAAAACTAGATAATATTAAGCAAAGTGGGGCACAAAAATAGAAAACCCTTACTATTATGTGCCGATGAATAAATTAGACATTTGTTTTGCAGTCATCAAAGGACAAACTGGTCCTTGGAAACAATGATGGGGCCAGCTGCTCCAAAGAGGCTGGTGAAGGCAGCACTGCCAAGAGGCCAAGGGGGAGACCTACGAAAATAGGCCACTTTCATGAATCATGAGTAGTTTTTCCAACCGATTTCTACAAGGTGATCCTTGCACCTAGGTTAGAGTTGCTTCCCATTCCTCCCGACTTTTTTCTGTCAGCATCTAGGCAGCATCCTAAGGACCATTGTTCTCAAAACCAACACCCCTCGCAACTAGAAGGTGAGGATCATTGATCATAGTGGGAATGCTGCCATTTATATATCAAGGCTGGCCAAGATTTGCTATCGCTCAACAGATCAAGATCGACCACTTCTTGACCTTCAAGGTCTTGAAGACAGATGTCTCAAAAGTCACCATATCTTTGACACACCTGCGTGGAGATTGTGAAGAAGTGCGACGAGTATCCGGTAGCCTTGATGTTGATCGACGATGATGGATTATGAGTGTATGTGTATGTGTTTGTCGCGTAAACTATGTTTGTGTCGGCTGTGTGTGTTGAACCTTATACCTAGTTTGTATCTTGGTTGTGTCTTTGTGCAAGCAGATTATGATTGTTAAGTCGTATTATAAATATCCTTCCGCTTGTTTAAGCGCTTCTACCTATTCTGTGTGTTTAAGTGCCACATATGCTGGTAATCTTACCACTCAAAAAAGTGGCGATAGTACCTTTTTTAGATTAGTGGTGATAGTACATGTCTGTGTGCGCATGTAGCCAAAAATCCAGTGTTTGCATCTGCTAAGCACATATAGACGATCAAACATCGATACATGTTTATGAGTTTATCTTGTTCAGATCCGAACGGGACATGTTAAACTTTTGTTGGCAAGGAAAAAAAATGTGCAGAACATGGACCAGTCCGTGTTTCTACTCAGCCACGACCCGACGAAACCCAGATGCAAAATGACAAAAATTCATGGAAGTAACCAAACACGTCCTTAATGTCCGAAAATGCAATTCTAGCGGCGCCGTGGGCTATCGGCGTGCCTTCAGCCAATCAGAAGAAGCCACGATTAGATGTATAAATATACGTGGGTCCACATTTGGCTGTATTTCGTTTTTTCCGCCCTTTACCGCATCCTGTATTCACTGTGTATAAATCGGTAGGCCAGGTACACCAGGTCCCACGGTCAGTGTCGCGGATGGGTACTTCTCTGTGTCGTCCTGTACTCTCTCTCCATCTCTCGATCCCCTTTGCCCTCCTTCTCCGTCACCGATTCAGGGCGGCTCCGGCGACTCCGGACGCCGCCGACCACCGAACCGCACAACCTCATACCCGTCTCTCGATCACATGGCAATGGAACCGTAGATCCGCAGACTAACCACAAACCCTAGCCCATGTAACACCCCGGTTATGGGCTGTCACCGTGTGGTTTGTAACATGGGCCTGGGTTATGAGATGGGCCGAGTGCCACTTATGTGTACGTTTTGTAGAAGCAGTACAAGTACACGGCTTGTAACCAGAATTGTCCTATGTTGAATATGATGGAAATCTGAACTCTCTCGTCTCCCGTTCTCTCTGTTCCCCATCCTTGTTCTCTGATTCCTCATCCCGTTTCTCCCTCAAATCGTGGTAATCCACTGTATCCTGCCGACTCTGTCGTGCTCCTATCCCCAGGACACGACAATTTGGTATCAGAGCCGTTGAATCGCTCCGTTTTTTGCTCGAAATTCCGGCAATCGAATCCGTAAAATCCCACCGCGACAGGTGCTGATTTGCTTCGGCGAATTCGGCTCGAAATCCTTAGCGGGTTGGAGTTGACGAAGGAAGAGCAGCAAGGGCGCCGTCCAAGCCAGCAAAATCCACACACAAAAAATCCCCACCCCGTTTCCTGCCTACCACCTGTTCGACGAAATGTCGAGCTCCAGGAAGGAGTTCGCCGGCGGTGTTCTTCGTGTCACCGTGCAGCATGTGTATTACCCCGTCACCAAGGAGGTATTGCATCAGGTCTTTGAGGCATATGGGGTGGTGCAGATCTCCGTTTTCCAGCGAGTCGACCATGTGGAGGCGGATGTTCAGCTTCGATCCATAAACGGAGCAGCACGGGCTCTTGCCTTGCATGGCTGTTGCATCTACGAGGGCTGCTGCCTCCTTGACGTTCAGGATGTTTCACCGGCTGCCCCAACCGCCAAGAGTGACCTTGGTGAGCTCTGTGAGCAGATTCGTGACCAACTCCAGAAGTTGTCAGAGATGATGCATACAGCGTCACGGAGCACCAGCACTTCCTCGCCGGAGATAATCAACGAGGAGTCGGGACGCGAGCATGAGCACACCCACATCGACATTTGCACCAAGGTCGCTGCCCCTGTGGTGTGTGGTGCAGGCCACGGCGTCATAGACGCCGACCCCAGTAGCCTCGCTGCTCCGACGCCTACCTCATGCTCCATGGTGTGCCCGAGCAGCGATGGAATCGTCGACGTCTTCCCCAAACTCCCTGCCTCAGCGGAGAGTGATGAGGACCTCGACCTCGACAGTGCTGCAGTGGCACCCGCCACCTGCCCGACGGGTGTTATGGCAGTCCTCCGGACCATGCCGTCATCATCTACAGGTACTTTGCTCTGCTTGCAGCCGAAACCCCCATGGTACTATTACCAGACTTTGTTGAGTAAAGGGCCAAGATGCTGGGAGCATTTGTATATCTGTGGTGACCTGAATCTACTAGCAAGCTGTTGGAATTTTTTCAGTTATGAGCTATATCTGTACGGAATGATTGGTTCATGGGCTACACTGTTACTTACTTGGTTGTACAGAAGAATTGGGATCCAGGTGGTATATTTTAATCAGGCAGTGGACCTCTTACTTTTCCAAGATGCTTTTGCTTGTCGTGGGATCCTTGTTTAACCGAGACAAACAACTCTACGGAAAAACTGAGGTTTCACAAGTTTCACTCAGTTTGCAAGGCAACCTATATTGTCACGCACCAATTGGACCCTAGAATTCTTGTTGGTATCTTTCATGTGCATTCAGTTAGTACTCTGAAAATCATCATGGTATGTCAGTATACCTGGAAGGTGCAAATCATTGATTATCTTATTGCATGTTGCACTCCTGGGCATTCGATGTTTAGTTCTGTAGCACGGCTGCTCAGTTATCATGGTGAAGATGCCCATGCAGATTGTAAGATGATCAAAGCATCCAGCTACAAAATGGAAGCACAGCATAATCTTGGTGGTATTGGTCATTCTTGCTTTCCTCGGTTGTGGCTGCCAAATAAAATACTCGTGGTTGCTCAAGAGAAGAGCCATTCCTGGAGGGCTACTCAAGGAAAACGCAGTCATCTATGTAAGATTGATGAAGTCCACTTGAGTAGCAGTACATGGGTTCACATGGGCGTTTTTCGATTGGATGTAGCTGGACAGTTCCTCAGAGCTTCTTGTGTGATTCAGTCCATGAGATACATAGCGACTACTCACTACCTTGGTACTTCGACTCTGCTTTCAAGAGAGGGTGTATCAGGCTTACTTGTTCCGGCTGTGAGATGCTCTCTTGGTCATGGATCAAGTTTAACTATCAAAAGAATTATGCCCATTGAATCAGTTGAAAACAGATCACCACTCACGAGCTTTTGCATATTTGTGTGTGGGATGCGGTTATGGAATCCTGAAATTTCACAGTTGATTGCCAGTTTTGGTGCTCTGACTGGCAGCTGCAGGAGAGCATATTTTTCTGGTTCAGACTCTTTTTATGATGGGCTGGACTGTGATATCAGACTTGGTTACTGGGGACACATGGCCGTGATGCCATTTTCTCTGTTCTGGTTTGCTCCTTGGCATACCTACAAAGTTCAGCCAGCCCAGAACTACATGAAGCTTTCTATGGACAATATTGCTCGAGCCTTTCTAAAATTATACTCGTCTCGTTTGGGGCACACTGATTATGAGATACATGCATCTTCTGCTTCAGGTCATATGTGGGCACCATGTATCACTGGATTGTCAGGTTTGCATGGACACGTGCAAATGTTCATATCAAGGCTGGGTTACGTGATTTATCGACAATCTCAAGGGACCATAGGAAGTGCTGTCATGTTGTTACATAAGTGGCACTCGGCCCATCTCATAACCCAGGCCCAGGTTACAAACCACACGGTGACAGCCCATAAGTTTCGAGTTTTTGCATCCATGGCGGCGTCGGCGCAGCAGTGATCGGTGGTGATGCGGCACGGGGAAGCGGAGCGGCGGTCCTAGCGATTCTGCGTCTAATGCGGCAGCGCCAATGGCCGGAAAGGGCAGCTACGAGGACTCTGCCGTCGAGCTTGCAAGGACCTGGTAAGTTCCTCCGCCGCTATTCTGACCTCTAACCAATGAAGCTGAAATGCTTGTTCAGTCAAGAATACGAACGATTTTAAGAAACAGGAATTTGCATACCAGAAACTGATTGTAGTACACTAGGATGTCGCTTGAACTTGCATGCCAGTACACAGATGCCATAAAAAATCTGATTTTCTGCACCGAATTACTACATTTTTGTATATGTTCGTGTATACTAACTTGCCATGATGTTGTTTGTTCCCATCTGTTTTCTTATGTGGACGCCATCAACGAGGAGGTGCTTAACCTGATCCTGCAGGACCTCGTCGCTCTCCCCTTTTTCAGATACTTCAAGGTAAGGAAATTTTGCTGCTCTGTATTTTAACTGTCTTTTTTATGTGTGACTCTATGGAAAACGTATGTTACTGATGAGAATTATTAGTTATCATAGCCAGCTTGACAGGGTAGAATCATTGTGTGATGTATAATTGGTCGAGCATTTGTTCCATAACTTGGAGCCTTTTTTGCGGATGAATGCTCTGTCAGGTTTGTGTAGAATTGGATATGTGGGAGACCAGTCACATCTGCATTATTTATCTATTGGGTTGCTGTACTTCATTTACTAGACCATTATAGATTTCATTCATGTGGTGCTGTTATTTCCATGTGTTGGTCAATTAGGCTTGGCATAGAAAAGGAGCGTGGGTTGCTTGATTGGAAGTTTGGAACCTTGAGCTTAAGGATCATAACTATAGGGCATGTGAACGTCAGCACTATATGAAGTATGTCATGATCTGGAGGACAGATTATCATATGACCATTGTTGTTGGCTCTCATAGGGTGACTCGCGGTTCCAATCCCTTTCTTCTGTACATTCCATTACCATGGCAATTTGTAGCTAAAAGTAAGGTTTATGGCGTTTTAGCTAAGTGATAGAGCAGCTGTTAGTGCTGTAGATGAGATGCCATAGATATATGTTTGATGTTACTACTGCTAGGCGTGGCTACTCTTTAATTTGATTGCTCAGCACAGTAACAACTTCCAGATAATCGTGGTACTCCGTATAAACTAATTTGTGAGGTTTTGGAATGAAAATTTGTCAGAATGTCACCGTCCTATTTTTTTTTTTTAAATTCACTCAAGAAAATGGATCATACAAAAACATCTACTATAATTGTTAACTATATTGTAACTGTACCCTTATGTTATCCTTACAATAAACATTTAATAATCAGGATTCATTCTAAATTTTATGATGTTTTCTTTGTTAGGCTAAATTGTGGTGTGACTGTCCTTTTTGGTCTGATGATGGAATGTGTCGGCTTAGGGACTGTAGTGTCTGTGAGTGCCCGGATAATGAATTTCCCGAACCATTCAAGTCTTCAAGAAGACTTACAGTGGCCTTTCTCCAAAAATATGATCTGTCAACAAGGAAAACCAGAGGCAACTGTTGATAGAACCCTTGACACCAAAGTCTTCCAGGGATGGGTCGAAACTGATAATCCATGGACAGCTGATGATGAGACGGACAATGGTACATTATTCTGCCTCATTTTTTTACACCGTGTTTCATTTGGTTCTTGTTTATTATCATCTCTAAATACCTTGTGATTAACAAACTTTTATCCTGTTCCAGCTGAGATGACTTATGTGAATCTTCTACTAAATCCTGAACGTTACACTGGTTATACCGGTGATTCAGCTACTAGAATATGGGACTCTATCTACAAAGAAAATTGCCCAAAATGTAATCACGTATGCTCTTTTTGTTTTGCACATGTCCACTCTGATTTATTGCTGTATTGCCCATGCCTGATGTCTGATCTTAATGCAACTGAATTGTTTATATCCTTTTTTTTCTTGTCGACTTGCACTATGTGCTATTGAGTGCCTTAGTTTATAACTACATTCTGGTGAGACCACGATATTGTAAATGAACTGGTGCTGACTAAATTGTTGCATGATCCTTAATGCTCAGCAATTCAAACCAAGTTCACTTTGTGTTTGCAATTAAGATTGGATGGTTCCTTGAAAGAATATACTTTCAGAGGTGAGACAGAAAATGAGAGGGATTCGGAACCTTCCACCGGATAACATGTTCAGTTTTACAGGGTATGATTGGGCCATCAGCTTGCTCAGCCACGCTGATGCTAGCATGCGTGTACAAAACAATAATATTTGGAGATGGCAAGTGTACAATTGAGCAATCTGCTGTCTTCCTCCAATCTTTTTATTGTCAACACATGAGACAAGAGGGACTGATTTGATTACATATGACAAAGGCAAGAGTCCTATGTGCTATCTGAGTCATCCATCTGTTGTCACGAAGAACAGGATACCGCGAGCTGGACAAAACCTGCTCCAGGTTGGTGCAAGCTGAACTTTGACGCTGGTTTCTCTGAAGAAACTAGCACAACGATTCAACCAAAGGCTTTTACAAATCCAGAAAACAGAAATCATCTTAAATTTGTCAAGCAACAACTTGGTACATCCTGTACTTAGGCTTTTTCTACAATTGTATTTCCTGTTGAGAAATTGGTCGCATGTGGGATGTGTCGTATCATGTACTTACACATTATCTTACAGTTAGTATGCATCAAACTTTAGCTATCATTCAAAAAAAAAGTAATGCTAGTTCGAGTCTGATTCATGAATCCGCATTGCCATCTTGTACATTTTATACAACAACGACATTGTCCGAACTGTATAGAGGGCAGATTTCTTGAAACTTACCTTTGCAAAAATTGTCTGAACAGTATAGGATGCAGATTTCTGTTCTCCGTCGCCGCTGCCGCCGCCTTATCTTCCAACGCCGCCGCCGCAACCACCGACTCTGCCGTCGCAACCGCTGCCGCAATCGCCGACTCTGCCGTCGCCTGCTCTGCCTCCGTCGTCCCTGCGTCCGCCCCCAAACAGAGGTCCCTGCGTCCGCCCCCAAACAGAGCTATGACAAATATAGATACTGCCCTTCAGTTCTACAATATAGCTAGATCAACCCGAAATGAAAGAAAAAAATCAGCCACACAAACAGGCAAGATCGGTAGAGGAACGCTGGAAGAACTCTCCGGCCGCCGCCGACGCGCTCTCCAGCCGCCTCCGCCGTTCTGAAGATTTTAAACGAAAGGCTTCTAGGTCCAGCCGGAGGAAACCTGCACCAGCGTAACTTCCCGGCCTCCACCGTACGTCTACCAGCCAACTGTATTTCTTTAATGCGTCTACGTCAAAATACGGTACTCATACGTACACAACCCGAGCGGTAAAAGCACGACACGAAATATGCGAAGAAGCACGCGCAATACCGAACGGAGGAGCACGCATCGCGAGCAATCAACCTACGATGGATGCGTGACCGGTACCCCACGGCGCCGCTGGAAAAATCGCTTGCCTTAATGTCCGGCTACATAGTACTAGTACTATATACTATAGATCTATATATAAAAGGTGGAAAGGATCTCTCCCAATCCCGCGGGCCACGTCGCTGCCATTTCTGGGCCGTCCGATCTGCGCGATCCGACGGCCAAGAAACGGCCACGCCAGCCCCCAGCGCGGCGCACTGTTCACGCGCGAATTTCTACCAATCAGGAGGCGACACGTGGCCCGGTCACCACCCGGTCGCGCCGGTTCCAGCCGGTAACCAGCCGCGCACGGTTTTCGGCGCAAACAATTACAGGAAACCCCTCCCGAAGGACCTGATTGCAAATTCAGAAAAACCGAGGGACTTTTCTGCAAAAGTGACGTGGGCCTACCCTTTGGGTGACCCACTGTAAAGGTACCTGGTGCACGTATATGGAGGCCCATCAAGATAACAAGACCAAGGCCCATGAAGGGACCCGCAAGGAAGGATTGCTCTCCAAGTTAGGCATAAATTAAGTCGGTTTAGACTTGCCATATCTGTAATCCTAGTCGGTTACCCGAGACCCAGCCTCCTATATAAAGGCTGGGAGGGTCCCCGATCAAGGACACGATAGCATACACGCAACTCTAGCCTCAGAACCCTTGGCGAGATCGACATCTCGCCGAGACCCTTGTAACACCTGTGTTCACCTCATCAATAATCAGACAAGCAGGACGTAGGGGTGTTACCTCCACACGAGGGCCCTGAACCTGGGTAAATCCTTGCTTGTCAGCCGTAGATAATCGCCAGTGCTACCAATCTCGTTCCTATTCTCAACCCTAGGTGCGCTACCATGGGATTTGCCGAGTTAACACCTCGTCAATTGGCGCCGTCTGTGGGAACGAGTGGCACTGGGTTCACGGTTTCGCCGGCTCAATCTGCATCCGCAAACGGCAGCTCGCCGATCACCATCACGGGACCGATCCCCTTCGGCTCCTTCGACTACAACCCGCACTCGCCGGGATCACAACCTGCAAACTCGGATCTGCAATCAGGTGAGAACGTACCCGTTTGTCCTTCAAACATTACTGCTAATCAGACAGGGGCGTTTGTCACGGCGGACTCGAATCGATCTTCAACACCCGCATCCCCATCGACTGGATCTGCGCCTGTGGCTCCGTCATCACCCGCAAAATCGGTGGCCTCGTCTGCATCAACTCCGCCAAGATCGCCGACGCTCTCGGAGATGATGTCATTGATGGCCACGCCTGCATCGACTCCGGTGCCTTCACCAACACCCTCAGAGATGGCATCTCTGATGGACGAACTACCCGCTGTGTCTCCATCGGCACCCGCGTCTCCTTCGACTGAGGACTACGCACCATCATCAGCAAAAGAAGCTGCGTCAGACGACGCAATGGATGTCGAGTCCGTCCACAGCGACGACGGCTGCGGACGTCAGGCCATGATCGATTTCTACTTCAACACCGCTGCTGCCTTCCTCAACAATCGCAGCAACGGTGAAAAAGGCAAAATTTCGCGTAACGCTCCAAACCAGATCTGCATGGTGCAGACCGAGAACCGAGAGGACGGAGCACCCGAATCGTCGGCGAGTGGAGCAAGCGTCCTGACGTCAGAACTACCCGATGACTGCAACCATGCCAGACGGCAGCACGATCGTCATCACAAAGGAGCAGGCGATCAAAGCAATCAAAGCAATACATGATTGCACCATGATGCCCGAGGATTCGACACCCGAAGAACTCGCGGCGCACAAATACATCTTCTGGCAGGAGACCTTAAGGTTGAAAAACCTCAAAGCAACCCTCGACGAGCGCAAAAAGGCTGCAAGCGCGTCGAGTGCACGACGCGCCCAGCTGTCGTCACTCTATTCTTCTGGAGGAACACAACAACGTTCGCGATCTAGGCTGGCGCACCTGACAGCAAGCGAGCGGGCGGCGCTGACCCGCGATCTAGATGTGTCGTTCATGACGCACGACGAAGATGGAATCCCCATCCCCAAAACGGCTCAGGGAGCCCTCATGTCAGTGGCCACGTACCTGAAAGCGACACAACCTCCAGACAGTGACCCGAACGCGGCACTGCATCGCCAGCAAATCAAATCGCTCCACATGGCAGGCGGAGCCCTAGCCACAGTCGAGGAGCACCCTGGAGGAAGCAGAACCCGTCGTGAGGCCACCCCGCGACGCGAAGTACAGACAAGGGAGAACCGCGACCGTACAGTCGCAAACCAAGACGACCGAGACCGGTCAGGACGCGGTCGACGCGAAACTCAGCATCGCGAGGCGAGTGGTGATCGCCGCGATGTCATGACACAGCATCGGGTCAGCAGAGGCAGAAGCAGAAGGTCCACGCGATCTCGGAGCAGCGATTCAGACTCGGGCGACGAGTGGGAGCCTTGTGGGGCGCTATGCTTCACTCGACGCATCCGCCAGGCGAAGATGCCCAAAAGATTCAGACTCACGTCTGAAACACCCAAGTTCGATGGCAGGCAGGAACCCTCGTCCTGGCTAGAGGACTACAGAACAGCGGTCTCCTGTCAACGAGGCTCAACCACAACTGCGATGCAGTATATCCAGCTCATGCTGTCTGGGACCGCGCGGGATTGGCTGAAGAGCTTACCCGAAAACTCATACGACTCCTGGGAACGTTTCCAGGAGGACTTCATCAAAAACTTCCTCGCAACATGCGATCGACCCGCGACATTCGCAGAACTGCAAGCTTGCAGGCAGCGTTCAGACGAACCGCTGCGCGAGTACATCAGAAAGTGGACCACGATGCGCAACTCTGTAGGAGTGGTGTCGGAAGACAGGGCAATCGACGCTTTTATCGCAGGAGCTGCCAGGCACGACTTTCGGGAAGCGCTGTGCCGCCAAAAGCCAACATCTATAGCACAACTCATGAAAGTAGCTAACGAGTGGGCAGATGGAGAAGATCGGTGCGAGAGCATCAGGAGTCACCACGTGGCAACAACAACCACGGAAGCTGGGACAGAAGAGACGGCCGCGGCAGGCGCAAACGCAAATCCCACCGCTACGACGACCAAGACGGAGTCGAATTGGTGGCGGCTGGATACGACAACCGCAATGACAGCAGTCGCAGTGCGAGTCGTCAAGATGATCGTGGCAGGAGTCGCCAGGACGACCCGCGACTACGGAACACGCAGAGATGGATATCGCAAACAGGAGTGGCGCAAACGCCGATCACCATCACCCGAAGGTTTGGGTGATCAGGAGCTAGATGAAGAGTGCAGATTCCACATGTTCAAAGGCCAAGACGGCAAGCTACACTCAAGCCACCTGGTGAAGAATTGCAGAAAATTCACCAGGATGACAGATGCGTACATAAAACGCCTGCAAGCAGCTCAAGGTGCGGTGGCAACAGGAGCCCCTGCACCGCCTCCTCCTCCTGCTCCACCCGCAGGTCAAAACGCGCATGTGGCAGGCGCAATGCAAAATCAAGCTCGCCTAGAAGCCCCACCAGAACCGGCAGAACGGTACCCTGAAGCTCGTGGACAGATGAACATGATCCAGAAGGGACGCCCAACCAACAGGGAGCAGAAATTGATCACTCGACAAGTCAATATGGCGGTCATGGCACCCCCAGCAGTACCTGAATATCTGAAGGGGTCAGAAACAAGCATAACGTTCTCACGTGCAGATCATCCCCCAGCCGTGGTGCGGCCAGGGCACGCGCCCCTGGTACTCGACGCTCAAATCGGTGGCTACGCCATGTCCAAGGTCTTCATGGACGGAGGAAGCGGAATCAACATAATATTCGCCGACACGCTTCGCAAGATGAATCTATCAGTCGAAAATCTACCTGAGTCAGACACAACCTTTCATGGCATAGTCCCAGGCAAAGCAGTCCTGCCACTCGGGACACTACAGCTCCCAGTTGTTTTTGGTGAGCCAGGCAACTTTCGATCGGAGAAGGTCGACTTTGAGGTCGTCGACTGGAAATCGCAATATCACGCGATCCTGGGGCGCCCGACGTTCGCTCGGTTCATGGCGGTCCCGCACTACGCGTACCTGATGATCAAAATGCCAGGACCCAAAGGAGTTATCACCGTCAAGGGCAACTTCCAGCGATCTGATAGCTGCGACAGAGAATTCAGCAAAATATCCGAGACATTCGGGATGCAGGAACAGCTCAAGGAGATCTCCCTCACCAATGATCGCACAGTGTTCCCTCAAACAAAAAAGCAGGCACCCGACGCCGCTTTCAACGCAAAAAACGACACAACGTCGCATCAGGTCCACCCGACGGACCCGGCCAAGACGGTCAACGTGTCGTCCAGCTTATCACCCGCATAGGAAGGCGCGCTCGTCGAATTCCTCCGTGAGAACTGGGAAATTTTCGCCTGGTGTCCAGCTGACATGCCAGGTATTCCCAGGGAATTCGCCGAGCACTCTCTTCAACTCTTTCCAGATGCAAAACCTGTAAAGCAAACAATGCGACGGTTCTCCGAGCCGAAACGCGTAGCTATTGGAGAAGAAGTCGACAGATTACTCGACGCAAAATTTATTCGGGAGATCAAAAAATCTGACTGGGTTGCCAACCCTGTCCTGGTGCCAAAGAAGAATTCGACTGTCCTTCGCATGTGTGTCGACTTCACCTCCCTCAACAAATGCTGTCCCAAGGACCACTTCCCCTTGCCACGTATCGACCAGATCGTCGACTCAACGGCGGGATGCGAGCGCCTATCCTTCCTGGATGCCTATTCGGGCTATAACCAGATTCGGATGAGAGAAGAGGATGAAGACAAGACTGCCTTCATCACCCCTTACGGCGTCTACTGCTACACAACTATGCCCTTCGGGCTCAAGAACGCGGGTGCTACGTACCAGCGCATGATGCAAAACTGCCTCAAAAAGCAAATTGGACGCAACGTCCAAGTCTACGTCGACGACATTGTCATCAAAACAAAAAAGGAGTCGACACTCCTCGACGACCTGCGCGAAACCTTCGCCAACCTGAAGCATTACAAGATCAAGCTCAATCCCAAGAAGTGTGTCTTTGGCGTGCCAGCCGGACAACTTTTGGGTTACCTTGTTTCCGCCAGAGGCATCGAGGCGGACCCGGAAAAGCTGCAGGCCATCCTCACCATGCCACCACCAACAAAACTTCGGGAGATCCAAAAACTGGCCGGTCGGGTCGCAGCACTTAGCCGCTTCATCAGCAAACTGGGCGAAAAGGCGCTCCCGTTCTATCAGCTGATGAAGAAAACAGACAAATTCGAGTGGACACCCGAAGCACAAGCAGCCTTTGAAGATCTCAAGCGAGTATGACAAACCCTCCAATCTTGGTGGCACCCAATGAGCGCGAGCCGTTGTTTCTATACGTCTCTGCGACTAATCGGGTGGTCAGCACTGTCCTGGTGGTTGAGCGCATGGAAGAGGGACACCCGCATGGCGTACAGAGACCCGTCTACTATCTTAGCGAGGTCCTCTCAGTATCAAAACAGCGGTACCCGCATTATCAAAAGCTAGCCTACGCTGTATTCATGTCTTCACGAAAGGTGGCACACTACTTTGCTGAGCACCCGATCATTGTTGTTAGCTCGGCAGGGCTGCGAGACATCCTCACAAACCCCGATGCAACCGGGCGGGTCGCCAAGTGGGTCATCGAGTTGGGGCCTCGAGACATCCGTTACGAGCACCCGAAGGCAATCAAGGCACAAGTCCTTCCTGATTTCACCACCGAGTGGATTGAAGCCCAGCTACCCGACGTTCCGGACTTGTCCAATTCTTGGACAATGTATTTCGATGGGTCGAAGAAGCATGAAGGCGCAGGCGCAGGCGTCATTCTGATATCACCAAAAGGCGACAAGCTCCGCTACGTCCTACAGATGGACTTCCCCACACCCTCAAACAACGAAGCAGAATACGAGGGACTCCTGCATGGCATGCGGATGGCAAAAGCATGTGGCTGCACTCGACTCATGATCTATGGCGACTCGAACCTGGTGGTGCAGCAAACTATGAAGGCCTGTGATGCTACAGCAGATAACATGATCGCCTATCGCGACCTGTACAACATCATGGAAGGCAGCTTTGACGGGTGCGAGCTGCGCCATATTGGGCGCGAAAGCAATGAAGAAGCAGACAAACTCGCCAACATCGGCTCCACAAAGGCACAAGTACCACCCGGTGTCTTCCTCGAGAAAATCGAGCATCGCTCCATCAAAACAAAGCAAAAAGCAGAGTCGAAAACTCCGACCGCGCAAACTGCAGCCCAGAGCGCTGCACCCAGCGTCAATGATCCACCAGTCGAAGTTTTCCTGGTTGAGCCAACATGGACGCATCGGTTCCTGGCATACCTGAAGAACGGCGAGCTTCCAGAAGACGTAGCAGAAGCGCGGCGGGTGGCCAGACGCGCAAAAGCATACACCATCATCAACGGTGAACTATACAAGCGCAGCACTCTGGGATACTTCAGAGGTGCATAGCACACGAAGATGGTGAGGCCATCCTTCGAGACATACACGCAGGGACCTGCGGACATCATGCGAGCAGTCGAGCTCTCGTAGCAAAAGCCTTTCGAGCGGGGTTCTACTGGCCCACTGCGCTCAGGGACGCGGAGGACATCGTCAGAAAGTGCGTCGGCTGTCAGAAATTTGCGACTAAGCCGCACGCACCTGCGTCAGAGCTGAAGACAATCCCGTTGGCGTGGCCTTTCGCCCAATGGGGACTCGACATGGTCGGGCCACTCAAGAAATCCTCTCGGGGCGGACACACTCACCTCCTGGTAGCAGTCGACAAATTCACCAAGTGGATCGAAGCGGTCCCCATCACAAGTTCGACTGCCTCCACCGCGGTCAATTTTATCAAGTCCATCATATACCGCTTTGGCGTCCCTCATAGCATCATCACGGACAACGGCACCAACTTCACGGCAGAAGAGTTCAAGGACTTCTGCAAGGACCAAGGGATCAAGCTCAACTACGCATCGGTGGCGCACCCGCAGTCGAACGGTCAGGTGGAAAAGGCAAACGGACTCGTATGCAGCGGACTCAAGAAGCGACTCTTGGTCCCACTCAAACGAGCAGCAGGTGCATGGGTTGAAGAGCTGCCATCTGTCCTATGGAGCCTCCGCACAACTCCAAATAGGTCGACACAGTACACGCCCTTCTTCATGGTGTACGGAGCAGAGGCAGTCTTGCCGTTTGACATTCGATTCGACGCACCAAGAGTCACCGCATACGACGAGGACGACGCGGAAGAAGCACTCGAAGACGGCGTCGACACATTGGACGAGGCCCGCGACATCGCCCTTGCCCGTACAGCTGTTTACCAGCAGAGCCTCCGTAACTATCATAGCCGCCGACTGCGCACTCGATCCTTCACGGTGGGTGATCTGGTCCTTCGCCTGAAGCAGAAGAAGGTGCACAAGCTCGCCTCTCCATGGGAGGGCCCTTCATCGTCACGGAGGTCATCGACGGTGGAGCTTATCGACTGAAGCACGCGAAGACGGGAGAACCCTCTCACAACCCTTGGAACGTTGCGCAGCTGCGCCGTTTCTATGCTTAGACTGTTCAGTCATCAAATGTAATAGGCCATATGTCGGATAGCTGCAGGTTTCAGACGCGCTCTTTTCCTTACCAGGGTACCTAAGGGGGCTGGAAGGTTTTTAATGAGGCGGCCTGCAGCTTACAAAAAGTGGAATAAAATCAATGTTCCTCTCATTTATTTCTTTGCATAAGCACATTCGCAAATACTTAGTCACACCCGAACACTCGGGGGCTGCATCATATGATAAAACGCAGTACATCTTAGCTACGCTCGAAGACTCGGGGGCTAGGTCGCTAAAATTACAGCACTCAGCTACCAGCACTCGAAGGCTCGGGGGCTGGGTCGTATGCTAATCTTGCAAAACAAAATACCTCAGCGCACTCGACGGCTGAGTTGCTCAAATTACGCAGCAAAACAAATTTCGTTCACTCAAATGCTCGGGGGCTCGCCCTCTGTACAAACAACAAAACTTTACATAAACTATACAAGTTCCACATTACAAAAAGAGCTAGTCTATTCGGCTGGTTCCTCCTTCGGCTCTACCCAATTCTTTTCTTCCTTCAAAACTTATGCACTATAACAAGGGCATCTGCACGAGTCTCCCTATAGTGCTCCTGCATAGGCACGGGGCCACCACCAGGCACAGGGGGAGGCCCCGCAGCAATCTTCTGGAAGTCAAATCGAGCGCAACGTTGGCTCCGCCAATAAGCTGCTCTCGAACAAACTTCTTGATCGCCTTGCCATTACGGAACCTTCTCAGCAATTCGGCTAGACTCCCTGGCTGCTCGTTTAAAGGGAACAACGAGCGATGCACTCGAGCCAAGGCTAGCCTGCAGGTCTCCAGCGCAATGGCGGTGTGCCAAGAACGGTCAAGGAGTGTTGCCAGTACTTGACCCCTAGCCCTGTCTGACCAGAAGGGGTGGGTGGAGTACTGGTCGCTGCTAGCATAGCCATCCAGCCGATCGCGCACGCGAACCTCCTCTTTGGGCTGGTCGAAGCAAGCGCCTGCAAAAAGCAAATCTCAAGTTAATTGCAAGGCAACACAATGCAAACTCGAAAAATATACAGGGCGAACTTACACTCCAACTGATGATTCACAGTCTCTAATTCAGCAAGCAAAAAAGCCTCCCGCTCAGAGGACGGTGACGGCTTCGACTTCAGCGCCTCCAGCTCGCCTCGCACAGCCGCCAAGTCCGCGTCCAGCTTTGCGATTCGATTGGTCATCCAGTCGATGATCTTTTGGTCATTCTTGCTGCGTTTGGGAGGTTGAGAGGGAGCAGTCGTGGACGGAGAAGCCTCAGGCACGGCAGCCGTCCCACGCTGTCAGAAACAACGAGGCAAAAAGCATGAGAGGCCTTCCCTACATAAGGAGTCGCAAAACATACTCGGGGGCTTGAATCCCACGAGATCAGTCGAAAAATTAAAAGATCGCAAAAGATAACTTCATATTCATCATCAAGCACGAGTTCATTACAAGCATAACCAAAGTAGCACTCGAAGCTACACCCTAAGATACTGACTCGGACTAGCCCTAGCATTGCGAGCTGCACGCTCGGCAGCGTTGGCCGCTCGTTTCTCCATCATGGCGATCATGTCCTTCCCCAGCTGGGCTGATCGCTCTTTGATGGCTTCCAGGGGAGTCGCCGGCATTTCGGCCCTCTTGGGAAAGCCAGACGCGATCTTTTCGAAATCAGCGACAACCCCGTGCAGCTGCATCAGCATAAATGCGGACTCCGAGCCACATACCGTTTGGGCGCGCACGAAGTCCGCCAAGGTCGAAGATCCTGGGCCAAAAAGCTGGGTTAGCTCCTCAGTCGACGAAGGAACATCTCCTTGGGGGAAGATGCTCCGATAGACAGCAGCGAGGGCGCCCTTCGACTGGCTCAGGCGATCCTTGACTTGGGCGCACAGCAAATCAAAAGCGCCGACGGCACTTTCGAGTGATTCGTCCGCCGCGCCTTCGGGTGCGGGCTTCATGTCAAGAGCACCTAATAAGCATAGGACCATTGGGTTAGCAAAAATTAAGCAAAATTGACTTACGCAGTCGCACGCAAAAAAAAATCCCACCCTCAACCACGTCCGCAATAGCGCGCAGCCGCGCCGCCTGAAGGCCTTCAGACTCCTTCGCCTGTCGTGCCTTCCGCTCTGCGTCTTCGCGTTGGGACTTGAGCTCCTCCTCGAGTTCCCGAACGCGGTCGAGTGCGGCCTTGCGCTCACCTGCAAAAAACATCAGTTTTTCTCACATGCAAAAAAGAGAGATCAAAACCAAGTAGAAAACACTTACGGGCCGCCTCTTCCATCTTCAAGCGAAGTTGGTCGCGCTCCTCTTCCATTCGCACGTATGTGGCGGCGTCTTCCATCATACGGAGGATGAAGGGCTGCCCAGCAAAAAACTTAGCACAACAGCAAAAATGGGAAGATGTTTCTTTGAGCCTATAGCCAACTATGCTAGTTGCCTATAGCCTCGGGGGCTACTCCCATCGGGAGCGCTGACGCGCACCCGATAGAAATTCAAGCAAAAAACATATTCTTACGTGGTCACGAGGCAGAGGCGAAGCTGTGCCCGAGGTGGACGGCGTGAACTCCGGAGGATTCGGGGGTGCACTCGCCTCAGCTGTCGGGTGCGGCTCGACCCGCGCCACTTCTTCAGTCGCCAGGCTCACTTCCGGTGCAACTGGAGGAGTGACGTCCCGTGGGCCATCATCCCTCATAGGGCTGGAACACAGCGTCACACGAAACCAAAATCAGCAATTGTAAGAAAGAACGATGCAAGAAAAAAGGGAGTGGTGAGCAAAAGCATACCTGTCATCATCGTCGTCGTCATCCACAAGGCTATGGACGTCGACAAATCTGGTGAACCCAGGAGCGCTGGCCGGAGGCGCCATGCGAAGGGGCGCCACTGCAACAGGATCCCTTGCAATAGGCGATGATGAGCTCGAGTCATCATCGTCTAGCTCAGTCGGTTGCTCCGATTCCAGGGTGCTGGCAGTCGAAGCAACCTTCTTCAAGCGACGCTTCTTGCGAGCTAGCTCCTGGCCTTCTTCTTCTTGCTCCGAGCCCTCGCCTTCTTCGGGTGTGTGAGCGGAAGCCAGAGATATCTCCTCCTCTAGCTCCGCATCCAGCACTTCTACCTCAGCATTTTCTCCACCCTCGGGCAGTGGAGGTAGGCTGACAAAGGAAGGGTGGCCCTACATACATATCACACAAACTTATTTTTCGAGTGACTCAGCATGAATACAGACGAAGCAAATTCAGCAAAGCAAAATGCATACCTCAGGAAGTGGGTGCTCGCTGTCATAGGGATCCACCGGACAGTCGAGGGGACACGGGTCGTTCTTCGTCAGCTTGGTGATGGCACGAACCCGGTCCTCCACCGCTTTCTTCGAGGCAGAGGCTCTGTGGTCAGGCGTGTCGGGTCATGCACGCCTTGGAATTCCCACATTGGGTGCACCCGCGCCCGCAGCGGCTGCACATCCCTCTTGATGAAGGTCGAGATCAAGTGCAGGCCGCTGACTACGCGGCCTGTGGTCTTCATCAGCTTCTCGATCTTCTCCATCAAAGGTTTGGCCTCCGCCTCCTCCGCCGCAGAAGTTTGGTGCAACCACGCTCGGGTCTTCACCAACGGCGTGTGCTCAACAAAATCCGGCAGCCCCTCTTGCTGAGAGGTGAAGTAGAACCACTTCTTGCGCCAGTTCTGCGCGGAGTCGACTAGGCGGATGTCGAAATACTCGACTTCTTTGCGGGCTTGGATGATGAGTCCGCCAACGGCGTACACACCAGCGGCACCCGCATTCCTCCTCACATTGAAGATCTTCTTCCAAAGACCCCAATGCGGGTGAACACCCAGAAAGCACTCACACAAAACGATAAAAACAGCAACATGCATGATCGCGTTGGGCGAGAAATCATGCAGTTGTACCTTGTATGCGTACATCAGTGCACGCAGAAAATCATGAATGGGGAAGGAGAGGCCCCTGACCACGAAGTCGTGGAAGCAGACGCGCTCATGCTCCTTGGGCGCTGGGGTTACCTCGTCGCCAGGGATGCGCGTGGGCAGCACATCCGCCGGGGGCAGCAGCCCGTCACGCCGGTATCCATCCACCTTGGACACCGAGAGGTCAGACCGCGCCCAGTCGCCGGTCTTCCTCCTCAGGGGAGCCGCGGTGCTCGCGGATGCGGTGGCCGGAGCGGCCTTGGCAACAGTAGCCGCATCGGCGGCGGCCTTTTTGCGCTTGTCTCCCTTGGCCATGGCGAAGAGTGCGCAAAAAGCTGTGGAGATGGGGCGAGGCAAAACAATGGCAAAGGCGCGAGGAGGAAGACGATGGAAAGGAAGCGGCGGCGGAAGCAAATGGCAAGTGAGTAAATCTCTCTCACCGCCGCGCTATTTACCACTATGGGCCCTCAAATCACAACCGTGCAAAACGGGCCTCGCGTGCAATGGCGTATCTGGCCGTACACGTGGCAGCATAAGAGAGCAACCGTCACGGGCCACTCCGCCCACTACGCGCGAGAAACGAGGAACCATCATCACGCACGCCGTGAAAATCGCGCCAGGGCGGTCAAGTCCCATCAAAACAGGCGTCGCCGTTTGGTCAACACTGTCAGTTGGGGGCCCACATGTCACGTCCCATCTGTCACGCAGCGCGTGACATTGTTTGTCAGATGGCGCAGTCGCCAACCAACGTCATCCCTGATGTCATGGGGGAGAGTGGAAAATAAGCAAAACATTATTCGGGTTATACCGATCTGCACGAAACACTCGCACTCCCATCGGGAGCGACTCGACATTTAGTCGAGTGTTACAAATTTCTTGAGAATGAGATTATCCTCAACTGCAAACAATTAAGCATAATCTCGGGGGCTACTCCCATCGGGAGCGCTGACGCGCACCCGATAGTCAGACCAAAAGATATCATGATCAGTCGAATAGTGTTCGACTCAGCTACTTAGCTGGACGCATAATGCAAATCAGATCACAATCTCCCCAAGATGTATCTTCGATCCTTGGAAGCTGCATACATGGTGCATAGGTAAGACCCTTCGATCCGTCGAATGGGCCGGGGCGCACATACTGCGTTAGCTCTGAAATTTTCCGTGTCTGACGGCACGAAGAAAATCCTGGCGGACGCGCTAGGTACCCTCAACAGTTATGCTGCAGGTCGACTCCGTAAGACCTCCGCGGCCTGAGTCGATCCTGACCAGTCGATTCCGGGTTCGAGTCTGGGGACTCGAATTTGATGTAGGCTAGTAAGGTTTTGCCCAAGAGCAGTTAACTGGTCCCGATCCGTCGAGTGTACCAGGCCTACTATGTCATTATCCCCAACACATGTCATAAAGGCAGTAAAGCTGTCCAGAACATTAGTCGACTTAAAAGTTGGCTCCAACACATTCCTATCACAGCAGCCAGTGGTCAGTCGAAATATTTGTCGACTGAGTAAATACTCAAGCAAGATAAGACGTGCATTTACGGAGGAGTCCCTGCCCGAATCTTCGAGTCAGCCAGGCACTCGGGGGCTACTGACGTGGGCCTACCCTTCGGGTGACCCACTGTAAAGGTACCTGGTGCACGTATATGGAGGCCCATCAAGATAACAAGACCAAGGCCCATGAAGGGACCCGCAAGGAAGGATTGCTCTCCAAGTTAGGCATAGATTAAGTCGGTTTAGACTTGCCATATCTGTAATCCTAGTCGGTTACCCGAGACCCAGCCTCCTATATAAAGGCTGGGAGGGTCCCCGATCAAGGACACGATAGCATACACGCAACTCTAGCCTCAGAACCCTTGGCGAGATCGACATCTCGCCGAGACCCTTGTAACACCTGTGTTCACCTCATCAATAATCAGACAAGCAGGACGTAGGGGTGTTACCTCCACACGAGGGCCCTGAACCTGGGTAAATCCTTGCTTGTCAGCCGTAGATAATCGCCAGTGCTACCAATCTCGTTCCTATTCTCAACCCTAGGTGCGCTACCATGGGATTTGCCGAGTTAACACCTCGTCAAAAAGCATCCACGAAATCCCCCTCCCTCTTCCTCTCTCTACCGCGCCGCCGGGGATCGCCGCCGCCGACGCGCTCCGCCGCCGCTACGCTCCTCCCCGGACGAATCGACGCCCACAGGACGGTCCGCCGCCGCGTCCTCTCCGTCCTCGCCAAGTTTGGCGTGCTGGGCCGCCGCACACACGCCGGATTCGCCGCCGCCGCGTTCGGCCGCCACCGTCCACACTCCGGCGACCTAGGCGCGGCGGCGTCACCACGTAAGCGCAGCCCGCGTCGAGGCGCGTCTGCCGCACTAAGCCGCGCGTCCCAGAACGCGCGGGTTCGTCGCCGGCGTGCTCGCCGCCACCGCGACAGATTCTGGCCATTGGTGACGTCACCGTGACGTCACCGTGGCGTTGGGCTGAAGAGGTGGGCCGGTTCGTGGGCTGGGCCGCCTGCTGTGCGGCTGGCTCGGCCTTTTTTTTGTTTTTCTGTTTTCCAAAACTTTTGTAACTTTTCAAATACAGATCCAAATCAATTCAGACCAATTTCCAAAAAATTGTGAAAATAAAAATAGCCATTTTAAATACTTTGGGACCTTTTCCAAATTATTTAAAATCTTAATTTTTTTTAAATAATACATAAAGGCTCATTTGACATCTTTACGCCATTTTGTAAAATATAGATTTCATAATTTACTTTCGAACTCAAATAAAATCCAGAAATACAATATCAGCAATAGCATTCAATATGACAATTCCAATAAAATAATTTGGTACTGAACATCTTATTTAAATAGAGTTTGGTAGATCATTTAAATACGATTACCCATTTATATCATGGGCTTTACAATATCAAAATAAGAATACCACAAATGTAAATATCAATAAATAGCTGGTTTAAGCTTGCTTTCCAAATAAATATAATTGAATCAAAAACCAAAATTTAAAAAAAACATGTTTCAAGTAATTTAAAACGCTTTACAGATATTATTCTAGCGTATTCAAACAATTTCCAAAAATTACTAAATGCTGCAAAATCAGTAAGTTCAACTATATCCATCATGAACATACGAAGAATATATCACAACGATCAAAAAAACACATGCTGATTATTTACGGCATACAATTAAATTTTAAATTTGGATATTTTAAACTTTTCAACGTCTTCCAAATCTGATCATTTTACAAACGTAAAAAAGAAATCGAATCTGAAAAGCTTCCCAATTTGAACAAATTTCGAAATCTGCACACTCTGGAAATTTGGACATTTTCCAAGTTTGAATTTTACCACAATAACGCGGTATAGAAATTTGAATATTTCAAAATTTTACATGCCTTTCAAATCTAGACATTTTACAAACGTGAAAAGAATTCATATCTAAATAACTTTCCAATTTGAACCATCTAGCAATAGTATTCAATATGACAAGCCCAATAAAATAATTTGGTACAAAACATCTTATTTAAATAGAGTTTGGTAGATCATTTAAATACTATTACCCATTTATATCATGGGCTTTACAATATCAAAATAAGAATACCACAAATGTAAATATCAATAAATAGCTGGTTTAAGCTTACTTTCCAAATAAATATAATTGAATCAAAAACCAAAATTTAAAACAGAACATGTTTCAAGTAATTTAAAACGCTTTATAGATATTGTTCTAGGTATTCAAACAATTTCCAAAAATTACTAAATGCTGCAAAATCAGTAACTTCAACTATATCCATCATGAACATACGAAGAATATATCAGAACGATAAAAAAAACACATGCTGATTATTTACGGCATACGATCAAATTTTAAATTTGGATATTTTAAACTTTTCAACGTCTTCCAAATCTGATCATTTTACAAACGTAAAAAGAAATCGAATCTGAAAAGCTTCCCAATTTGAACAAATTTCGAAATCTGCACACTCTGGAAATTTGGACATTTTCCTAGTTTGAATTTTACCACAATAACGCGGCATACAAATTTGAATATTTCAAAATTTTACATGCCTTTCAAATCTAGACATTTTACAAACGTGACAAAAATTCATATCTAAATAACTTTCCAATCTGAACCATTTTCAAACTCTAGACAATTTTAAAACGTACGCTCTCTTTGCATTCCAGCGATTCTCAAATTTGCACAGCTTTTAAATGTCGACATTTTTAAATTCGAATTTTGCCACACGAGTGCGGCGTGTCTCCGCGCCAAGATGTCTAGTAATATATAAAAGTTGGACAACTTCTCGCGTTCTCAGCGATTCGGTCACTGTTCATATAATTTTTTTTCACAGCTCTCACTGATAATAGGGGTCCACCACTAGCTTTTCGCTGCAACCGAAGCAGGATGTCCACTACCACAACGATCGCTCCAGTGTTGAATCGACACGTCGCAAAGCTCCGGGCCCACTCACTGTAGCATCAAGGTACTGTTCTCTACAGTGGACAAAACAGTGCCGGTAACCTTCCAGTGAACAGTACGTGTCGCCTACTGTCGACTGCAGAGCCGGTAACCTTCCAATGAACAGTACGGGCCATCTACAATGCCGCGAACAGTGGAATGCACAGTACCGGTCACCCCCTGAACAGTCCCGGTCGCCTGAACAGTCCCCGCGATGAACAGTATATTTACGCGATCCGGGGCGTCGCATCCGATCCGACGAACGGTATGCCGCCCTTCCATACGCTACTACTGTTCATTCGCTAATGAACAGTGCCGGCCACACCCATCAACAGTACAGGTTCGGGTGAACAGTGATTCTGTTTTTTTAATTTTTTTTAAAAATCTCCGTTTTCAAATTTTTTAAAAACCCCCTTCCAAAATGGCAGACCATCAATACAAACCAAGGGGAGCACTTATATATTACACTTAGTGGTGCAAAAAAATTCCCACCTAATTTCTAGAGGCCTTTAAAATATATATATATATTCCCGTCTAAACTTTTGTTGCATGATTATTTTCTTCATCTAGCACTTACAATTAGTGGGGAAAAAAAAACCTCCACCACCATCGCCGCTCACATCAATGTAAGAAATTTAAAATCCGACGACATTGTAAAAATGTATGACCAATTACACTCATGTCTATTAATAATATCCATTACCGCCGTCATCGCTCCCATCAACATAACAATTTTAAAATCCGACAACCATACCATGAACAGTAGTACCCCTCTCCCACCCCACTTCATCCCCATTCACTATTTTCTTAAAGACCCCTTCCTAATACTTCAAATTGCGTTACTTCTATTTTCCTTACATGATTATTTCCCTCATTCAGCGCTTATACTTAGTGGGGAAAAAATGCCCACGCCACCATCGTCACTCCCACCAACATAAGAAATTTTAAATCCGACGACCATTTGAAAATTGTGTAATCAACTGCCCTCATGCCCGACCACCATGTGACCAATACCGTCTCATGCGACCAGTGCTTTCTTTTTTCCCTCCTTTTTTTTACTTCGCCCTTATTTCCTATATGAACTTCATTTACGATCAAGGCACCAAAATAAATGTTCAAACATTTCTTTTACGGAAAATTCTTCAAGGCAGGAAACTAACAATCAAACTTTTTTCCCCTAAATAAAAATTCTTCTAACCCTTGAAAATTGTACCGGTAACAGAATATCAAATTTTCTTCCTTCTATTTCAAACTCGCTAATATTTTTCCCGATGACAACCGTCTTTCGAATTCGCAAACCTTCTAAATTAGGCTTACATTTCTTTTTGCAAACATCGTCTCCCAATTTCTTTACTATTCACCAAAAATAGCGTACATATTTCCAATCGTCTAAAATTAACTAAGCGAAATATTACTGTTGCTTCTAATATTATTACACACATATCACAACAACCAATTATCACTCAACGGGCGTCGACCGTCTCACGAACAATAGTTCCACCCCCCAACCTGTGAAAAAAACAAAAAACTCCAAATCCAACAAACATTTAGAAGCTGCTATTTGTGTACTTACATTCAATTCTACTAGAAATGTACCCGATAAAAAAAATTCCTACCTGCTAGCATAAGCAAATTAAATCTACAAGTACACGAACTTCCAAATCAACCTAACCACAAATTTAAATTGACACGAGCGCGGCGTGAGACCATATTAGGGTTGGATAGAGGCAACATTGATTCTTTCTATTCTTTTTGCATGACTTCAATTTCAAAGTACACGGTGTGACGCCCCAAAATCGGTACCATGCGGATTTCAGCGATCCCGCCAAAACCCGCATAATAACGATCTTAAGACGCCCACCAGACATAACGTGCACGCCGAAACATACACGTTATGTGGGTGGAATTGTGATAACATTACAACAGTTCACGAAAGAATCCGCAACAACAGCAGAAAGAGAATATATATACAAGATCGACTCAAACGAGTCAAGAAAACAACTAATACATTACAAAGATACAAATCACAACGGAAGCAAACTAGTGTCCGTCTACGGACAAGATACAAATTGGACTAAGAGTCCTGAAGATAAACGATGGCGTCCAATCCCTGCCCAGGTCGAGCCGGAGGGATTCCCAAGCTAACGTCGTCAGACTTCAAACCTGTTGACTGCTTAGACAAAAACAGCCCAAAAGAATGGGTCAGGTAATGGAATTTACCTGGCAAGCAAAGAACACTTGGAACCAATACAAAGGCTCCCAAAATATAAAGGATTGGTGGACTGAAGCGGCAGCAGCACTAAGCCATCTACAGAAGACACGCTACAACTTTCGTCTATAAGATAGGGATAAGAGAGCGAGCAAGGAACCAACTAGCTTCTAACACCAAACATAACACATCCCAGATTCACCCCCTCAACCCAGTATGAGGAAGCAATCGAGGGAAACTCACACAGTTGGCAATTTTAGTTACATCTTATTATGAAAGTGAGTCTAACTTACTAGTCAAGTTAAATTAGCATCATTAGGTGTAAGTTGTCTATGATCTTGTTAGCCAGCATCCGCACCAAGTCGTCCATAACCGTGGACACGGCTTTTCGAAAAGATTTAACCCTGCAGGGGTGCACTACTGTTAAGCCACACGCACGTTCAACCCTTAGTGCCCATGAGTAACACACTTCCGTCGGTGTGTCGGCAGGGCGTCGCGACAAGACGTTTTCCCTTCACTACCAACAAGTCCAAGGAGCCACCCATCTGAGTCTTTCCCACGCGAGAGTCCGGCCGAAGCTCCGTTGTGGACCCATCTGTTGTGCGACATAACCCTCCCAGGCCTCCTCTATCGGTAGCTACCCGGTCAGACCACGTCCACATCTATATGCAAGTGCAGCCGGCATCCACCCATCTTCAAGGAACCTCCATCATCATGCGTATGAGCAAATGGAAAACTCGAACTACTTGCAGCTCCTGGAGAAGTCGGTAGATCCGGTACTAAGTCGAGGGGGTTCCCATAGGGCCCCACACGTGGATAGCGCGCTCGTACTTGGATTAGAGGACAAGAACTGAGGTCCTAGGGCGACACTTAGCAGAACAAAGCACCAACGAATTGGCCTTCCACCGGGTGCCTTATCATTTAGTTACAACCCACAAACATTATCATCATATTAAGTAAAGTTGAGCCCACCTATCATACTAAGCAGGTGATACAAAAGAAAGGACAAACTTGCAACAACAGACCTAAGCATGCAACTACGACTCGCAAGGCTAACAAGGTAAACAAACAACAAGGTGATAGGATGTGGAGGTGGGGCTATATCATGGCAGCAGATAAACATGGATAGGATCGCACAAGCATCGTAACATAAGGATAGCAGAGATCAACGGGCAAGGATGAAAGACAATGCATTGGGACCAAGAGAACATTGCTTGCCTGTTATCCAGCACGGAGGAAGAACCTGTCGTTGCTCACATCATCTCAACGTCTTATCCGCGAAGAAGCAACAAACACTGGAAAGCGCAAAAGATGCATCTTACAACTACGACAAAAGATCCAGCATGTGATGAGATGATGCATGACATAGCAAGATGCGAGACAGATGCAACTTAAGCAAAATTAAGCGGAACCGAGATTCCGACAATTAATATTAAGTTCAAGTTATTTATCTAACCATCAAATTAAATGTTGATTAGCATGTGAGACAAGGCATGGGGGAGCTACACAAAATTAAAAGGAATTGGGACAATCTTTATATTATTATCCCACACATTCCCTATTTAATTATTTAGATGTTTATGCAAAAGACCACTAATAAACAAGCTAGATGATGCAAACATTATCATGGATGACATATTAATATTCATTGCATTTTTCTGATAAAAATAGACATTTAACTTGTATTATTTGGAGTTAAGATGACCAAGTTATAGCATTTACAAAATAGACATTTTCTGCAAAAGATAAAAATGAAAAGAAAATAGACAGAGAGGAAAAGTTGCCTCCGGTGGGGATCGAACCACGGATCTGCTGCGTACAGCACAGAGGAGCTAGCCACTGGGCTGGGCTGATGTTTCTGAATGAAATTGGACGTGGCTGTAGATGCAGCGACGGGGCGTTTAACTGAATTTTGACAGGAAAGTTGCAGCCTTCAGTTGCGAGACGTGCGACCAGGACGAGATCGGCAGCGGCTGCTGCTAGTGCTCACGCGCGAATGCGCGAGCCCGAGGTTGCAGGAGAGTGCGTCTTGGTGCTGGTGTGTGCAGGGAGAAGCGAAGCAGGAGGAGCAGGAAAAAGGCACGACGTGCAAGCTCCCAGCTTTGCACCGCACGGTCATGGCGAACAAGCTCGGATTCGAGCGGAACGATGGCCACAGAGACGGATTGGAAGAAGGGATGCAGGGACAGAACCAGAAGCTCACCCTGGGGTTCTTGGTGTAGGCGTTCAAGCTCGAAGACGTCGGCCGGCGACGAAGACGACGTAGACGGACGGCGGACTTGGAGTTCCCGCGGACGGACGACGTCGTGGAAGAAGACCTTGTTGGCGACGATCCTTCGCGTTCCAGCTCCACTCCTTCCTGATCCGCAAGTAGTCGACGACGGCGCACCTCTTGGACATCTTGGCGAGGCTCGGTTCGACGTGTACGGACGGTGATCATGACGGTGAACGACCACGGTGCTCCGGCGCAGGATCTGGACGAGCTCGTACCCGGGAAATAGAGGAGGGGAGAGGTGGATTCGAGGTGATGATCAGGAAGAGGACGCCTCAAGGGACCTCCATGACAAGGCGGCTGGGATTTAGGTGGTTCAAGGCGGTGGCGCCATGACCCGGCCATGGAGGTGCTCGGGAAGAGGAAAAAGGTGGGAGGGAAGAGAAGAGTGGCGGCGGCCAGGAGGGAGATAAGGAGGCTAGGGTTAGGGTTAGGGTTCCCAGGAGGGGAGAGGGGCGGCTTTAAAAAGGAGGGGGAGGGAGCAGGTGGTGGTGCCGGCGCACACGCCATGTGCGTGCTCTCCTCTGTAAAAGGAAGAAAGCGACAGGAAGAGGAGATGGGCTGGGGCTGGAAAAAGGAGATGGACCAGATTGCTGATCCTTGGCCCACTTTAGAATTTCAGAAATTTCTCAATTTCCAGGAAAAGAAAAAGAGAGGAAGAAAGGAGAGATAAAAGGATATAGAAAAGAGGGAATAGAAATTAGGGAAGAGAGGAAAAAGAGAGGCAAGACTTTTATAAAATAATTTACAAAACTTCAGTTTTGATTTGAAATAGTTTTGCAATTATTCCCAATATATTATTTTGGGTTAATTAAAATAGAAAGAGAGAGAGAAAGATTTATTATTTGCAAAACAAAATAGGGCTTGCAAAAATAATATTTTTAGTTCTTTAACAAAACATGCAAGGTGATAACAAGATGCATGATGATATGACGATGCGAAAAAGAAAAACAAACAAATCTAATTGGGGAAAAAATCCCGGGACGTTACAGACGACACCACTAACAAGGGATCGCGCCCCCGCGATCCACCCCAAGACAACAGGAAGAGAGGGATAAACTATCGAGTCTTCGTGCTCTCCACTGATCTTCTCGACACCACTAACAAGGGATTGTTGCTCATCTCGAAGGCGACTTCAAAGATCGAACCTAAACGGTTAAAAGGGCAAGAGATCGTGCACCCACGTTGGATCTTATAACTTTGAAAGATGGGCAAGAGAGGAGACTCCAAAACAAGTAAGATAAGAGAAGAAATAGATTTGAGGTAAGGAGTAAACAAGAATCCTATTGAGATATTTCCAAAAAATAGTTTTAGCCAAAATAGTTTTGACACTCTACAAACAACGACCGTTAGCGAGGTTATCCTACAGGCTTTGCGGACCCGCTGCTTCGATAACCATTTGTATCGAAACAACCTAGGGTTTCGGAAACCAGAGCTCTGATACCACTTTGTGACGCCCCAAAATCGGTACCATGCGGATTTCAGCGATCCCGCCAAAACCCGCATAATAACGATCTTAAGACGCCCACCGGACATAACGTGCACGCCGAAACATACACGTTATGTGGGTGGAATTGTGATAACATTACAACAGTTCACGAAAGAATCCGCAACAACAGCAGAAAGAGAATATATATACAAGATCGACTCAAACGAGTCAAGAAAACAACTAATACATTACAAAGATACAAATCACAACGGAAGCAAACTAGTGTCCGTCTACGGACAAGATACAAATTGGACTAAGAGTCCTGAAGATAAACGATGGCGTCCAATCCCTGCCCAGGTCGAGCCGGAGGGATTCCCAAGCTAACGTCGTCAGACTTCAAACCTGTTGACTGCTTAGACAAAAACAGCCCAAAAGAATGGGTCAGGTAATGGAATTTACCTGGCAAGCAAAGAACACTTGGAACCAATACAAAGGCTCCCAAAATATAAAGGATTGGTGGACTGAAGCGGCAGCAGCACTAAGCCATCTACAGAAGACACGCTACAACTTTCGTCTATAAGATAGGGATAAGAGAGCGAGCAAGGAACCAACTAGCTTCTAACACCAAACATAACACATCCCAGATTCACCCCCTCAACCCAGTATGAGGAAGCAATCGAGGGAAACTCACACAGTTGGCAATTTTAGTTACATCTTATTATGAAAGTGAGTCTAACTTACTAGTCAAGTTAAATTAGCATCATTAGGTGTAAGTTGTCTATGATCTTGTTAGCCAGCATCCGCACCAAGTCGTCCATAACCGTGGACACGGCTTTTCGAAAAGATTTAACCCTGCAGGGGTGCACTACTGTTAAGCCACACGCACGTTCAACCCTTAGTGCCCATGAGTAACACACTTCCGTCGGTGTGTCGGCAGGGCGTCGCGACAAGACGTTTTCCCTTCACTACCAACAAGTCCAAGGAGCCACCCATCTGAGTCTTTCCCACGCGAGAGTCCGGCCGAAGCTCCGTTGTGGACCCATCTGTTGTGCGACATAACCCTCCCAGGCCTCCTCTATCGGTAGCTACCCGGTCAGACCACGTCCACATCTATATGCAAGTGCAGCCGGCATCCACCCATCTTCAAGGAACCTCCATCATCATGCGTATGAGCAAATGGAAAACTCGAACTACTTGCAGCTCCTGGAGAAGTCGGTAGATCCGGTACTAAGTCGAGGGGGTTCCCATAGGGCCCCACACGTGGATAGCGCGCTCGTACTTGGATTAGAGGACAAGAACTGAGGTCCTAGGGCGACACTTAGCAGAACAAAGCACCAACGAATTGGCCTTCCACCGGGTGCCTTATCATTTAGTTACAACCCACAAACATTATCATCATATTAAGTAAAGTTGAGCCCACCTATCATACTAAGCAGGTGATACAAAAGAAAGGACAAACTTGCAACAACAGACCTAAGCATGCAACTACGACTCGCAAGGCTAACAAGGTAAACAAACAACAAGGTGATAGGATGTGGAGGTGGGGCTATATCATGGCAGCAGATAAACATGGATAGGATCGCACAAGCATCGTAACATAAGGATAGCAGAGATCAACGGGCAAGGATGAAAGACAATGCATTGGGACCAAGAGAACATTGCTTGCCTGTTATCCAGCACGGAGGAAGAACCTGTCGTTGCTCACATCATCTCAACGTCTTATCCGCGAAGAAGCAACAAACACTGGAAAGCGCAAAAGATGCATCTTACAACTACGACAAAAGATCCAGCATGTGATGAGATGATGCATGACATAGCAAGATGCGAGACAGATGCAACTTAAGCAAAATTAAGCGGAACCGAGATTCCGACAATTAATATTAAGTTCAAGTTATTTATCTAACCATCAAATTAAATGTTGATTAGCATGTGAGACAAGGCATGGGGGAGCTACACAAAATTAAAAGGAATTGGGACAATCTTTATATTATTATCCCACACATTCCCTATTTAATTATTTAGATGTTTATGCAAAAGACCACTAATAAACAAGCTAGATGATGCAAACATTATCATGGATGACATATTAATATTCATTGCATTTTTCTGATAAAAATAGACATTTAACTTGTATTATTTGGAGTTAAGATGACCAAGTTATAGCATTTACAAAATAGACATTTTCTGCAAAAGATAAAAATGAAAAGAAAATAGACAGAGAGGAAAAGTTGCCTCCGGTGGGGATCGAACCACGGATCTGCTGCGTACAGCACAGAGGAGCTAGCCACTGGGCTGGGCTGATGTTTCTGAATGAAATTGGACGTGGCTGTAGATGCAGCGACGGGGCGTTTAACTGAATTTTGACAGGAAAGTTGCAGCCTTCAGTTGCGAGACGTGCGACCAGGACGAGATCGGCAGCGGCTGCTGCTAGTGCTCACGCGCGAATGCGCGAGCCCGAGGTTGCAGGAGAGTGCGTCTTGGTGCTGGTGTGTGCAGGGAGAAGCGAAGCAGGAGGAGCAGGAAAAAGGCACGACGTGCAAGCTCCCAGCTTTGCACCGCACGGTCATGGCGAACAAGCTCGGATTCGAGCGGAACGATGGCCACAGAGACGGATTGGAAGAAGGGATGCAGGGACAGAACCAGAAGCTCACCCTGGGGTTCTTGGTGTAGGCGTTCAAGCTCGAAGACGTCGGCCGGCGACGAAGACGACGTAGACGGACGGCGGACTTGGAGTTCCCGCGGACGGACGACGTCGTGGAAGAAGACCTTGTTGGCGACGATCCTTCGCGTTCCAGCTCCACTCCTTCCTGATCCGCAAGTAGTCGACGACGGCGCACCTCTTGGACATCTTGGCGAGGCTCGGTTCGACGTGTACGGACGGTGATCATGACGGTGAACGACCACGGTGCTCCGGCGCAGGATCTGGACGAGCTCGTACCCGGGAAATAGAGGAGGGGAGAGGTGGATTCGAGGTGATGATCAGGAAGAGGACGCCTCAAGGGACCTCCATGACAAGGCGGCTGGGATTTAGGTGGTTCAAGGCGGTGGCGCCATGACCCGGCCATGGAGGTGCTCGGGAAGAGGAAAAAGGTGGGAGGGAAGAGAAGAGTGGCGGCGGCCAGGAGGGAGATAAGGAGGCTAGGGTTAGGGTTAGGGTTCCCAGGAGGGGAGAGGGGCGGCTTTAAAAAGGAGGGGGAGGGAGCAGGTGGTGGTGCCGGCGCACACGCCATGTGCGTGCTCTCCTCTGTAAAAGGAAGAAAGCGACAGGAAGAGGAGATGGGCTGGGGCTGGAAAAAGGAGATGGACCAGATTGCTGATCCTTGGCCCACTTTAGAATTTCAGAAATTTCTCAATTTCCAGGAAAAGAAAAAGAGAGGAAGAAAGGAGAGATAAAAGGATATAGAAAAGAGGGAATAGAAATTAGGGAAGAGAGGAAAAAGAGAGGCAAGACTTTTATAAAATAATTTACAAAACTTCAGTTTTGATTTGAAATAGTTTTGCAATTATTCCCAATATATTATTTTGGGTTAATTAAAATAGAAAGAGAGAGAGAAAGATTTATTATTTGCAAAACAAAATAGGGCTTGCAAAAATAATATTTTTAGTTCTTTAACAAAACATGCAAGGTGATAACAAGATGCATGATGATATGACGATGCGAAAAAGAAAAACAAACAAATCTAATTGGGGAAAAAATCCGGGACGTTACAGACGACACCACTAACAAGGGATCGCGCCCCCGCGATCCACCCCAAGACAACAGGAAGAGAGGGATAAACTATCGAGTCTTCGTGCTCTCCACTGAT
Source organism: Poa pratensis (assembly GCA_947311845.1). Classification (NCBI taxonomy): domain Eukaryota; kingdom Viridiplantae; phylum Streptophyta; class Magnoliopsida; order Poales; family Poaceae; genus Poa; species Poa pratensis. The sequence continues at coordinate 39,190,475 of CAMZMU010000106.1, forward strand.
CTTCTCGACACCACTAACAAGGGATTGTTGCTCATCTCGAAGGCGACTTCAAAGATCGAACCTAAACGGTTAAAAGGGCAAGAGATCGTGCACCCACGTTGGATCTTATAACTTTGAAAGATGGGCAAGAGAGGAGACTCCAAAACAAGTAAGATAAGAGAAGAAATAGATTTGAGGTAAGGAGTAAACAAGAATCCTATTGAGATATTTCCAAAAAATAGTTTTAGCCAAAATAGTTTTGACACTCTACAAACAACGACCGTTAGCGAGGTTATCCTACAGGCTTTGCGGACCCGCTGCTTCGATAACCATTTGTATCGAAACAACCTAGGGTTTCGGAAACCAGAGCTCTGATACCACTTTGTGACGCCCCAAAATCGGTACCATGCGGATTTCAGCGATCCCGCCAAAACCCGCATAATAACGATCTTAAGACGCCCACCAGACATAACGTGCACGCCGAAACATACACGTTATGTGGGTGGAATTGTGATAACATTACAACAGTTCACGAAAGAATCCGCAACAACAGCAGAAAGAGAATATATATACAAGATCGACTCAAACGAGTCAAGAAAACAACTAATACATTACAAAGATACAAATCACAACGGAAGCAAACTAGTGTCCGTCTACGGACAAGATACAAATTGGACTAAGAGTCCTGAAGATAAACGATGGCGTCCAATCCCTGCCCAGGTCGAGCCGGAGGGATTCCCAAGCTAACGTCGTCAGACTTCAAACCTGTTGACTGCTTAGACAAAAACAGCCCAAAAGAATGGGTCAGGTAATGGAATTTACCTGGCAAGCAAAGAACACTTGGAACCAATACAAAGGCTCCCAAAATATAAAGGATTGGTGGACTGAAGCGGCAGCAGCACTAAGCCATCTACAGAAGACACGCTACAACTTTCGTCTATAAGATAGGGATAGAGAGCGAGCAAGGAACCAACTAGCTTCTAACACCAAACATAACACATCCCAGATTCACCCCTCAACCCAGTATGAGGAAGCAATCGAGGGAAACTCACACAGTTGGCAATTTTAGTTACATCTTATTATGAAAGTGAGTCTAACTTACTAGTCAAGTTAAATTAGCATCATTAGGTGTAAGTTGTCTATGATCTTGTTAGCCAGCATCCGCACCAAGTCGTCCATAACCGTGGACACGGCTTTTCGAAAAGATTTAACCCTGCAGGGGTGCACTACTGTTAAGCCACACGCACGTTCAACCCTTAGTGCCCATGAGTAACACACTTCCGTCGGTGTGTCGGCAGGGCGTCGCGACAAGACGTTTTCCCTTCACTACCAACAAGTCCAAGGAGCCACCCATCTGAGTCTTTCCCACGCGAGAGTCCGGCCGAAGCTCCGTTGTGGACCCATCTGTTGTGCGACATAACCCTCCCAGGCCTCCTCTATCGGTAGCTACCCGGTCAGACCACGTCCACATCTATATGCAAGTGCAGCCGGCATCCACCCATCTTCAAGGAACCTCCATCATCATGCGTATGAGCAAATGGAAAACTCGAACTACTTGCAGCTCCTGGAGAAGTCGGTAGATCCGGTACTAAGTCGAGGGGGTTCCCATAGGGCCCCACACGTGGATAGCGCGCTCGTACTTGGATTAGAGGACAAGAACTGAGGTCCTAGGGCGACACTTAGCAGAACAAAGCACCAACGAATTGGCCTTCCACCGGGTGCCTTATCATTTAGTTACAACCCACAAACATTATCATCATATTAAGTAAAGTTGAGCCCACCTATCATACTAAGCAGGTGATACAAAAGAAAGGACAAACTTGCAACAACAGACCTAAGCATGCAACTACGACTCGCAAGGCTAACAAGGTAAACAAACAACAAGGTGATAGGATGTGGAGGTGGGGCTATATCATGGCAGCAGATAAACATGGATAGGATCGCACAAGCATCGTAACATAAGGATAGCAGAGATCAACGGGCAAGGATGAAAGACAATGCATTGGGACCAAGAGAACATTGCTTGCCTGTTATCCAGCACGGAGGAAGAACCTGTCGTTGCTCACATCATCTCAACGTCTTATCCGCGAAGAAGCAACAAACACTGGAAAGCGCAAAAGATGCATCTTACAACTACGACAAAAGATCCAGCATGTGATGAGATGATGCATGACATAGCAAGATGCGAGACAGATGCAACTTAAGCAAAATTAAGCGGAACCGAGATTCCGACAATTAATATTAAGTTCAAGTTATTTATCTAACCATCAAATTAAATGTTGATTAGCATGTGAGACAAGGCATGGGGGAGCTACACAAAATTAAAAGGAATTGGGACAATCTTTATATTATTATCCCACACATTCCCTATTTAATTATTTAGATGTTTATGCAAAAGACCACTAATAAACAAGCTAGATGATGCAAACATTATCATGGATGACATATTAATATTCATTGCATTTTTCTGATAAAAATAGACATTTAACTTGTATTATTTGGAGTTAAGATGACCAAGTTATAGCATTTACAAAATAGACATTTTCTGCAAAAGATAAAAATGAAAAGAAAATAGACAGAGAGGAAAAGTTGCCTCCGGTGGGGATCGAACCACGGATCTGCTGCGTACAGCACAGAGGAGCTAGCCACTGGGCTGGGCTGATGTTTCTGAATGAAATTGGACGTGGCTGTAGATGCAGCGACGGGGCGTTTAACTGAATTTTGACAGGAAAGTTGCAGCCTTCAGTTGCGAGACGTGCGACCAGGACGAGATCGGCAGCGGCTGCTGCTAGTGCTCACGCGCGAATGCGCGAGCCCGAGGTTGCAGGAGAGTGCGTCTTGGTGCTGGTGTGTGCAGGGAGAAGCGAAGCAGGAGGAGCAGGAAAAAGGCACGACGTGCAAGCTCCCAGCTTTGCACCGCACGGTCATGGCGAACAAGCTCGGATTCGAGCGGAACGATGGCCACAGAGACGGATTGGAAGAAGGGATGCAGGGACAGAACCAGAAGCTCACCCTGGGGTTCTTGGTGTAGGCGTTCAAGCTCGAAGACGTCGGCCGGCGACGAAGACGACGTAGACGGACGGCGGACTTGGAGTTCCCGCGGACGGACGACGTCGTGGAAGAAGACCTTGTTGGCGACGATCCTTCGCGTTCCAGCTCCACTCCTTCCTGATCCGCAAGTAGTCGACGACGGCGCACCTCTTGGACATCTTGGCGAGGCTCGGTTCGACGTGTACGGACGGTGATCATGACGGTGAACGACCACGGTGCTCCGGCGCAGGATCTGGACGAGCTCGTACCCGGGAAATAGAGGAGGGGAGAGGTGGATTCGAGGTGATGATCAGGAAGAGGACGCCTCAAGGGACCTCCATGACAAGGCGGCTGGGATTTAGGTGGTTCAAGGCGGTGGCGCCATGACCCGGCCATGGAGGTGCTCGGGAAGAGGAAAAAGGTGGGAGGGAAGAGAAGAGTGGCGGCGGCCAGGAGGGAGATAAGGAGGCTAGGGTTAGGGTTAGGGTTCCCAGGAGGGGAGAGGGGCGGCTTTAAAAAGGAGGGGGAGGGAGCAGGTGGTGGTGCCGGCGCACACGCCATGTGCGTGCTCTCCTCTGTAAAAGGAAGAAAGCGACAGGAAGAGGAGATGGGATTGGGCTGGAAAAAGGAGATGGACCAGATTGCTGATCCTTGGCCCACTTTAGAATTTCAGAAATTTCTCAATTTCCAGGAAAAGAAAAAGAGAGGAAGAAAGGAGAGATAAAAGGATATAGAAAAGAGGGAATAGAAATTAGGGAAGAGAGGAAAAAGAGAGGCAAGACTTTTATAAAATAATTTACAAAACTTCAGTTTTGATTTGAAATAGTTTTGCAATTATTCCCAATATATTATTTTGGGTTAATTAAAATAGAAAGAGAGAGAGAAAGATTTATTATTTGCAAAACAAAATAGGGCTTGCAAAAATAATATTTTTAGTTCTTTAACAAAACATGCAAGGTGATAACAAGATGCATGATGATATGACGATGCGAAAAAGAAAAACAAACAAATCTAATTGGGGAAAAAATCCCGGGACGTTACACACGGTATTTTTAGAAATTCCTCTTTATATTTATTACTTCCATATATAATCACATGCTTCTTCAAAACAACAAAATTAACTCTACGGGCGTACAAATACTTTTGTAATACATACAAACTTACTCTACAGCTAAACCTTCTTCCCATAAGCAGAAAGACAATCTACTTAACCCTAACTAAAACACAAAATACACGCTGCGCCATCTTGCCTAGTTACTTCTATAAAGCTCCAAGCCCACCCCCTGGTTTGCCCCCATCCACGCCCATGCATGAAGCTGCTTCGTCCGATTGGCTTAGAACAGGGAAAAACGCAGCGCTGTTTCACCTCCTGCCGTTAGATGTAGCGGAGGACGGCCCCAGCAGATGCCCGATCGCTTCGCTGGTTGAGGATTTGCTTCGCGTCCGGCACCTTTCGAGACCTACCCGCCCAGTCGCTGCTTGTGGGCCTGCGGACACCTCTGCGTCGCGTGTCCGTCTATCGCTGGTGGGTCGGCCGGCTTTTCTCGCCTGCCGCAGACGTCGCGCAGTCTCCATGCCCCCACACACGTCCGCAACGACTCTCTCCTTCTCTCCCCTGCCCGTGCTTCAGAACCTTCCCTGCTTCACTCTTCCTTCGCCCTCCTTTCTTCTTCCTCTCCTCCCTGTCTGCCTTCTGGATGGACTCCATGGTGTCTGTTTCCTGCGTCTGCTTCCCGGTTGAGTTGAGTTCCTCCTTCTTCCTCTCCTTCGGTCGCTCCTCGTTCGGTAGCTTGTTCTCCATTGTCTGCCGAGTAGAGTAATGCTGCTATTAGATCTTGATTCGTCGTTTTCTTTTGCTGGTTCCAGGTGCGCGTGGATCTTTGTTGCCCTACGATCTGTTCAGCTGCTTGTTCTGGTGGGTAAGTTCTTTTTCACCATTGCCCTGATCTGTTCGACGAAATGTCTGCTCAATGTTGTATGTTTTCTTGCTCTAAGATTTGACTGGTGCTGTAGGTATTCGTCTCCTGGATCTGTTGGTGCTTGTTTCTAGGATCTGTAGCTGCTGTTCCTCTCACAGAAAATTGGTAGGCAAGCAACTCTTTGTACAGAAATAGTGCGTCTCTCTTGTTCGACGAAATGCCTGCTCTTGAGATGTGACTGCTTCTGTAGGTATTCGTCTCCTGGATCTGTTGCTGCTGCTCCTCAAAGAAATTGGTAAGTAAGCAACTTTTCCATGGCCACATGAAGTCTCACCATGAATAGTGAGCTTAGTTTGCAGAGGTAGTTTCTGTAGTACATGTAGGCTGCTGCTGTTGATGATTTTGGAAGAAATTGGTAAATATTTTGCTGCTGCTCCTCAAAGAAATTGGTAAATAGTTCGTATTTACATGTAGTAAGTATTAATGCAGGAAAGCTTTTTAGTTTTGGTTTTGGTAAACCTTATTGACAAGCTTGATAAGATTTTCTCCTTTCTTTTAGTGCACTTCAGGTTCATACAACTCTGTTGTTGCAATATAATTAAGAAAATATGCATAATATTCCTACAGGGATCGGCGCAACAAGAAAAGGGACATGCGATCTCTCTGGATCGAGCGCATCAATGCTGGAACACGTCTACATGGGGTATGTATCCGTTTACATCAAAGGTTTTACAAGGAATGAATTTCATGCATTCTTATGCTAGAAGGAAAATTTCAAAAAAAAACATCAGCCATGTTTCCCAACGTACATGCAGAATAAGATACCATGGTCAGAATTTCTTGGGTTTCTGATTTGCTACTGTAGGCACCTGTGCTTCATATACTGTCTTAACTGACCATCCAGGTGAACTATAGGCCTATGGCAACTTCATGCATGGATTGGTGAAGGAGAATGTCCAACTCAACAGGAAGGTACTGTCTGAGCTGTCGATGCATGAGCCATACAGGTCCTGCTTGTTTATATATTGTTTGTGACAATCCATGGCATCTCCCTTACCCTATATGGTTTCTTTTTTGGTTCATCTGATGTGTACAATAAAATACAGATTTGCTAAGGGAAAGCCTGAAATCTAGAACCAAGATCTACCAAAACTGTGCTAATTTCTGATCTGTCTTGTTGATGTTGAAGGTATGAGGGTGGTGAGCTAGCTGACCATTCTAGCAGCAGGCCTGGGTCGTGAGCTTGAAGTGCTTTCTCCTTGCAACTAGCATCACGTCTGGTTGCAGAAACACAAGGAGATGAGCAACCAGACATTGCCGCTGTTATTGCCGTAATTTCTCCCTTGCTCTCTAATTTGTTTTTTCATGGCCATCATGTTTTGTTAAAAGAGAACTGCCAGATGTGCCTTTACTGTTTGTGTTCATGTCTCAATGGACAAATAACATATTTGTGTAGGAAAGTTAAATCCCACCTGATGGAGAAAGTTTCAGAAAAAGAACCTTTACTTATTTGTTATTATGTCAAGGAGAAGTGATTTTTTTTCTTCCTCCATGGCGAGCAGCAGCGGCTGCACCAGGCCGAGGGCGCATCCCCGACTCCATGCTGAGCAGCAGCGGTGGCATTTGGCGTGCGTCGGCGAGCTGCAAGGCATGGGGAACGCATGCATATGTGGTGGAAAGAGAGGTACTCTAATTATTGTTCCTTTCCTCCTACAGTCAACCTATATTGTAGAATGATTTCAAGTTTAAGTTTAGGTTAAAAAGAAAATTTTGGTTTCATATGTGAAAGTTATGTGCATCCATCAAGAGAGCTTTTAGAATCTCGTATATTTGATGACTTTTGGTCTCATTAGTCATTATTGCTTCTTCGGTAGAGAATTTTAGTTTAGGGTTGTAGCTGTTTGGAGTGCAAATTTCTAATTACCCAGAATTATTGCTTCTTTGCTAGAGCTTGCCACAACGCACCCAATCCAGGTGGCCACTTGCCTCCGGAAATAAGCTGCTTCTTGATATTGGTCTTTGGTTGGCTCACAGAATTAAGGTGCACCCATACCAAACCTTTCCTTGCTATAGGACTCGGTTCTGTTTTCCATGCGATAATTAATTGTTGGAAATTTGTTAGAAACTGTGTTGCCTTGCTTGTTGTTGGACTATTGAAGCAGTAATCAGTTTACTTACTCATTTCATATATGCATTATAGGACCAGTTCAAGAGCACAAAGGTGGACACGATCACTAATTACATTGGTAACATATTGACTGCATTGTTTTCTTCAGAGGACGATTTTAAAAAACAACTGATTATCTGTCTACCACTAGATTAACATATTCTATCTACATTGTGCAGATACATCTACATGATCCTAGCTATTCCAAGCAATGCATCAGAGAAATCTAAGCTCGTGATGCTCCTGCGAAGTCTCAGCTTGCTGCACTTCCTCCTTACTGAGGTATGTATATGTGCTTCAGCCTCTCTGTTTCCTGTATGTGTGTGTGTGTTGATTTTGTAAAGCAGTAGAACCTATATTTAACACTAACTTCAGGAACTACTTAGACTCCCAGGCCTTTCTTTAAAAGGGGAGGCCTACTTGGCCTTCCATATCACCTCAGCCCTTGCTGGTCGCAACTGCTATCTACATGGATCATTATAGGTAATTGCCTAATTATTTGCCTTTTCCCCCATATATTCCATCTCTTTATTGCCTGTGAATTAGACACTTATGCATCTATAGATTATCATGACTAGGTTAGTGGTTTCTTCACATACTATGACACAAAGATATATACTGATTTCCTGTTTTTTACAAGGTCCTATTCAGATTCTTTGGAAGGGCAATGCATTTATAGTTGTGCGAGTGGTTGTTTGAGGCCCTATCACTTTATTTATTCTCTTAACCAGGATTTTTTTTTTCAAAATTGTGGCCTGATTGGCTTGTTTATGTCTACTATATAACCAAACAACGCATTAGGTTGCAAAGGTTTGAACGGATTGTGCAACTTGAGATGTTCAGTAAATTTCTGCTATGCTATGTTGTGTCGATCTGAAATATCGTGCTTCATGCATCCAATTGATGTTAAGCGTTCTGCAGCCGCTGCGTAAGAAAAGAACAAAATTGGTCCACAATAAAGGATGGCATACTTTAAATTTTCCTGCATATATAATTGCCCCCATATGAAGCTGTGGGTATCCTTGAGTCATTGTTGAATGCTTGAGTGAAGATTGCTAAGCCAATTCAACCTAATTTAGATTTTTGTCATACCTCTTAACATTCACTGAATTTTCTTGCTCTTTCCTGTTCTAAGACACACTAATTATATTCTTTGGTAATAGCCCAATAAAGAGTGCGAGTGAGGTGGGGAAAAGATAATCTTTCTATATCAAAGTTGAGGTTTCAATAGTTACTTGTACACAAATCTTATATGATTTGCAGCATATAGGCATTACATGCCACTGTGAACTGTTAAAAAACTGTTTCTTTCGTCTGTCTGATCATTTTTACTTCTTCACAGGTCACTTTCTCCGGTTTTGGCTTTGCATCCTTGTGCTGCAGAAAACAATTGTGGGCTGCTGGCCATTGGTACAGGTTTGTTCTCCGCCTAAATTGATTTTTCATAGTATATATTTGCCTCGACTTGGTGGAAAAATTAATGCTCAACACTAGCCTAGGACCTTGATGTGTCATCCTGATGTAACTTGACTATGTTCTTGTGTTTCTCGGTGCAGCAACTCTTCTCCTGTCCCAATCTTCTGAATATTTCATTGAATTCATGGATGCAATTTGGTTCACTTGGAGATTGTTTGGGTATTCTAGCTGTTGATGTAGTTCATGGAGTTAACTATTATAATGCCCCTGCATGTTGTCGATTCTCTGTTCAGCTTGAGGTTGCAAGGTGATTTTTCTGGCCAATATGCTTTGGGTTGTTCAATGATGGCTTATTATGTCAATGGTGCTTGATTGCTCTGTTGAACCTCAGGATTTTGCTTTATCCATTGAGCATTCTCTGGAATAACTAAACTTATCATTACCATAAGAGCTCGACAGCTTATTTAGGCTTATACTAAAGTTGCTAGGCTTATATCCTAATTCTACATGTGTCTACAGCTCTCGCTCCTCAGTTGATGTCTTGGGGTCAACACCCTCAATTCCTCCGGTAGCCTTAATTTTGATTGACGGTATTCGATTATGAGTGTATGTGTATGTTGCTGTGTAAAATATGTTTTGTGTCGGCTGTGTGTGTTGAACCTTATACCTGTTATGTTCGTGTCTTTGCGCAAGCAGATTATGACTGTTAAGTTCTTCTACCTATTCTGTGTTTTTAAGTGCCACATATGCTGGTAATCTTAGGACTTGAAAAAGTGGTGATAGTACCTGTGTGTCATGTAATAAAAAAATCCGGTCTTTGCATCTGCTAAGCACATATAGATGACCAAACACCTATACTTGTTTATCTCGTTCCGATCCGAACGGGAGTAGTTAAACTTTTGTTGGCAAGTTGAAAGAGTGAAGAACATGGATCAGCCCGTGTTTGTATTCAGCCAAGATCCGAGGAGCCACAGAGATGCAAAATGACAAAAATCCATGAGTAACCAAACACGCCCTTAATGTCTGGCTACATTTTCTTTTTAAAATGGGAGCAAAGACGCAGCCTCAACATCATAGTGATGCACACACCTTAATGTCCGGCTGCATACAAATAGAACTGCCGAGTCGTGTGGCCGTTGGCTGAGGTTGGTTTGTCCTAAACTGCATGTGTGTTGCCGGAGTGAGTAGTGGATCATGCTGTTAGTGCCTTGACCAGGTGTGCATGCATCGCAACCTTTACTTAAACTTCAGTAATTAATTACATTGTGTTGGCATCGTGAAGTAATAGAGAAAACGGCACAAGTTGTGTGCGTTCTTCTACCTTTGTGCTCGCCAGAGTGTCGTCGTCTCCCCTAGACAAGGCCAGCAGTGAAGCCATGGCAAACCAGCAGAACATGTCCATTCTTCTCTTCCTTCTCCTCGGGGCGGCCGGAGTGTCTGCCCTTGCGGCCGACGCGCATCCTCGGTCATAAAATCGACGTGCGCCGCGGCCGGCAATTCCACCTGGAAAACTTCCTACGACTACTGCGTAAACATGCTCTCGGCTGATCCAAATGCCGCGTCCGCCGCCGACGTGCGAGGGGTTGCCATCGCCGCCGCCAACCTAACGGCTTCCAACGTCACGTCCACGGTACGCGTCATCTCCGATCTCATCCAAAGCCTCAACCAGTGCCTCAGCCTCTACAAAGATATGGACACGTCGGTCGCGGGAGGGATCCGTGAACTTCTTGCCGGCCGCGTCGAGACGGCGTGGCCGCAGCTCAACGACGCCTCTTACGACCCAGGGTACTGCGAGCTTGCCCTGATGGAGGGTATGGGTAACTTGACTCCCAAGGATCCGTTGCGTGACGAGAACTACGCTAGCATCTGGCTGTCTGCCATGGCCGCCGACATCGCTGAGGCGCTTCATGATCACCGTACCTAGGATAGGACGCCGCCATGAAGAGCTAATGCGTAGCTAGTTGTTTATTTATGTTCTTTCATCTGCAAATAAAATTGTAACAAGGCACATTGTTTATGCAAGATGTTTCCCGACTTTTGTGTTGCGTTTGGTAGCATTTGTTTTACTGAAACTTCAGTAGTTTGTTTTACTGAAACTTGCCATAAACCTTGAGCAATCACTAGTTTGAGCATCTAGAGTGAACATGCAAGAGTCAGTCTTGCCAGTTAGTCAAGCTAGTAGTCGAAAAGGTACCAGGCAACAATGACTTGCATCTTGCATGTACACCGCGACTTCTACTGTATTTTCTGGGTGTGAAAACTATATGATCTCTTGAAGTGGCTCGTTCATCCTCTTCGTGACATCGTGCCGTAACAGAAAACTGGAGCAAATCTCTTTTGTCGTGTCCAACAGAGACAACACGCCTTGAAAGAATGATCATGCAAAGTCGGCGACATGCAATTTGCGTCTCCGAAAGCTAGCAAGATAACTTCCACATAATGTATGCTGGTGGTACTTGCGGTGAATACACCATGAAAACCAACCGGTGGCAACGACGATCCACGGCCTCTAGGGTGAACGATCAGTGCTCCGTAGCATTATTCTTGTTGGAATTTACTAGTATTTACTAGCCCAAGATAAATTCAGAAATTCTCATTGGCACATTATTATATTTTGTTAATTGGGAAAATTAATGAGTCATTGATTAATTAGTAACGGTCACGTTTATTACGGCCGTTTCTAATTCATTAACAGACACGGTTAATACACCATTTCTGAGTCATTGATTAATTAGTAACGGTCACGTTTATTACGGCCGTTTCTAATTCATTAACAGACACGGTTAATACAGCCGTTTCTGATTCACAAACACGTTTATTGTGACCGTTTTTAATTCATAAACGGACGTGTTTAATACGGCAGTTTCTAAATCATAAACGGACGCGTTTATGAGGGCTGCTTTGACTCCCAACCTGCACTATATAAAACCGAACCAAGCCAATTTTGGCACATATACGCAACACATGGTCTCGCACCACCGTTCCAAAACCTTGCGCCGCCGTCTTCCAAGTCTTCTCCATCCGTCTTCCGGCGTGCACCGGTTGAAGGGACAGTAGGCCTCCGGAACCCCGCCTCTTGTGATCCTGTACGGGAGAGGGGCGATCAGGTTTTTGGGGAGCGCACTCGCGCGACTACTGGCATCGAGTTCTTCCCCAACGACGACTTCTTCCCCGACATCGGCAGCCTCTTCATCGACGACATGGGCGACAACAGCAACGCCAACGCTTCGGCTGCCGCTGCACCGTATGATTACTTGATCTTCCTGTTTACGATACTGCTACAGTTTCTGCTTGTAGTAGTTGCTTTAGATTCGTTCTATTTATCTACTATTCAAGTAGATCGCATGATTAGTATAATTCTGGTTATTCTAGTCATAAACTATTTACTGTTTTCGCGGATTAAATCAATAGCTAAATTGCTTATATATTCAACAATCCAAAAACCTGATTATAGGCAATTTGCTGCGCCTGGCTTTCTCGCGTCTATGAGGCCGTTTCCCTTCAAAGGGGTACAGTATAAACGGTGGCGCATGAGAGCAGTTTACTGGTTTCAAAACAGTAACTGCTATGCTGCCACCAAAGGCAAGCCTGAGGGCGATCTCAATGCTGAACAACTGGAAGCTTTTGAGAAGCTCGATACCCTTTTCAAGGGTGCCCTTCTGAGTGTTCTTGACGACTCCATTGTGGACTCGTATATGTCGTTTGATAACGGCAAGGACATGTGGGATGCGCTCGAGGCCAAGTTTGGTGCCTCGGACGCTGGCAGCGAGCTGTACGTCATGGAGCAATTCTATGACTACAAGATGACTGATGAGCGCTCTGTTGTACACAGGCTCATGAGATACAGTCACTCGCTAAGGAACTTGAGCACTTTAAGTGTAATTTACCGGACAAGTTTGTTGCCGGTGGCATTATCGCCAAGCTTCCACCTTCGTGGAGCAACTTTGCTACTTCTCTGAAACACAAGAGACAAGAGTTTTCCGTTTCGGATCTCATTGGGTCGCTTGATGTTGAAGAGAAGGCGAGAGCAAAGGATACACGTGCTCGAGTTGCTGGCTGGTTCTAGTGCCCATGTGGTACAGAAGAAGAATTACCAGCCGCCCCACAAGCCCAAGTTTAACAAGAACAAATCTGGGGGTAAAGGCAAGTCTGACGATAGGCACAAGCCTTCACAGTCTACCAACTTCAAGAAGAACAACAATAAGCCAAGGAAGGGAGCATGCCATGTTTGCGGTGATCCGAATCACTGGGCACCTCGCTGTCCTAACCGCCATGAGCTTCGCACATCGGAGAACAGCGGCAAGACTGCCAATGTTGTCATCGGCGACACTGAGATGAAGGAATCTGGGTACGGTATATTTCCTACCATTCTTTCAGTTTGTCATTCTCCTGAATGGTTGATTGACACTGGTGCCAATGTACATGTTTGTGCTGATGCTTCCATGTTTTCTTCTTACCAGGTCACAGGGACTTCTCCCGTGCTGATGGGGAACAACTCACATGCTTCTGTTCGTGGTGTTGGTACGGTCGATCTGAAGTTTACTTCGGGGAAGACCGTGCGCCTGAAGAACGTTCATCATGTGCCCTCCATCAATAAAAATCTCGTTAGCGGATCTCTTCTGTGTCGAGATGGTTATAAGTTGGTTTTCGAGTCCAATAAAGTTGTAATATCTAAGTATGGACAATTTGTTGGTAAAGGCTATGAGTGCGGAGGCTTGTTCCGCCTATCTTTGTCAGATATTTGCACCAAAGTTATTAATCATATTTGTCACGAATTTGATATAATGTTTGGCATTCACGACTTTGTCATATTAACTTTGGTTGCATGACGCGGCTAGCTAATTTGGATTTAATTCCGAAATTCACTACTGTCAAAGGTTCCAAGTGTCAAGTGTGTGTGCAAGCTAAGCAACCTCGCAAGTCTCATACGGCTGCGGAGGCAAGAGACTTGGCCACTGGAACTTATACATTCAGATCTTTGTGAGATGAATGGCGTGTTGACAAAAGGCGGAAAGAAATATTTCATGACGCTTATTGATGACTCCACTAGATATTGTTATGTGTATTTCTGAAAACAAAAGATGAGGCTTTAAACTACTTCAAAAACTATAAAGCTGAAGCAGAGAACCAACTTGATCGAAAGATTAAAAGGCTAAGGTCTGATCGTGGTGGAGAATATTTTTCCAATGATTTGATTCGTTTTGTGCGGAACATGGTATAATACATGAGAGGACGCCTCCCTACTCGCCTCAGTCAAATGGAGTGGCTGAAAGAAAGAACCGAACTCTAACTGATTTGGTTAACGCCATGTTAGACACTTCGGGACTGTCTCAGGCATGGTGGGGGAGGCTCTATTGACAGCTTGTCATGTCCTAAACCGAGTTCCCATAAAAGATAAAATGTTTCTCCATTTGAGGAATGGGAAAGGAAAAATTGAAACTCTCTTACTTACGTACTTGGGGCTGTTTGGCGAAAGTCAAATTCCAATTCCCAAGAAGCGCAAGCTTGGACCAAAAACCGTGGATTGTGTTCTTCTGGGCTACGCTTTTCATAGCGTTGGTTATAGATTTTTGGTAGTCAAATCTGAGGTATCCGACGTTCATGTTGGTACGATTATGGAGTCGAAGGATGCGACTTTCTTTGAGGATATCTTTCCCATGAAGGTATGCCTAGCTCATCAAATCAGGAGATACCTAGCACTCTAGTCAGGAATTAGCTGTTATTCCTGAACCTACCATTTCGATAGAACACACTGATAACCCTGTGGAGGATGACAATGAAGCTCCTGTTAGGAGCAAGAGACAGAGGACTGCAAAGTCCTTTGGTGATGATTTCATTGTGTACCTTGTGATGACACCCTAGTACCATTTCAGAAGCCTATGCATCTATTGATGCTGACTACTGGAAGGAAGCTGTCGTAGCGAGATGGATTCCATCTTGGCTAACGGAACCTGGGAAGTCACTGATCGTCCTTATGGGTGTAAACCTGTAGGATGTAAGTGGGTGTTCAAGAAAAAGCTTAGGCCTGATGGTACTATTGAGAAGTACAAGGCGCGGCTTGTGGCCAAGGGTTATACCCAGAAAGAAGGTGAAGACTTCTTTGATACTTACTCACCTGTGGCTAGACTGACCACGATTCGAGTGCTACTTTCATTGGCTGCCTCGCATGGGCTTCTCGTTCATCAAATGGACGTGAAGACAGCTTTCCTAAATGGAGAGTTAGACGAGGAAATTTACATGGATCAGCCCGATGGTTTTGTAGTACCTGGTCAGGAAGCAAAGGTGTGCAAGTTGTTGAAGTCTTATATGGCCTTAAGCAAGCTCCTAAGCAATGGCACGAAAAGTTTGAAAGAACTTTAACTGCTGCAGGTTTCATTATAAACGAATCTGACAAATGTGTGTACTATCGCTATGGTGGGGGCGAGGGAGTTATTCTCTGTCTGTATGTCGATGACATACTGATCTTTGGAACCAACCTTGATCTAATCAAGGAGGTTAAGGATTTCTTATCTCGTTGCTTTGAGATGAAGGATCTAGGAGTAGCGATGTTATCTTGAACATCAAGCTGCTGAGAGATGGTGATGGTGGGATTACACTGCTTCAGTCTCACTATGTGGAAAAGGTCTTGAGTCGATTCGGGTATGACGACTGTAAGCCTTCTCCGACACCATATGATCCTAGTGTGTTGCTTCGAAAGAATCAACAGACTGCTAGAGATCAACTGAGATATTCTCAGATTATTGGCTCGCTTATGTATTTGGCTTGTGCCACGAGGCCTGACATCTCTTTTGCTGTGAGCAAGTTGAGCCGGTTTGTTTCTAATCCGGGAGATGATCATTGGCATGCGCTCGAGAGAGTTATGCGTTATTTAAAAGGCACTGCGAGCTATGGAATTCACTACTGGATACCCGAGGGTACTGGAGGGTTATAGTGATTCAAATTGGATATCTGATGCTGATGAGATTAAGGCCACGAGTGGTTATGTGTTTACACTCGGTGGTGGAGCTGTTTCCTGGAAGTCTTGCAAGCAGACCATCTTAACGAGGTCAACTATGGAAGCAGAACTCACAGCGTTGGACACAGCCACTGTTGAAGCAGAGTGGCTTCGAGAGCTTTTGATGGACTTACCTGTGGTTGAAAAACCAATACCCGCTATCCTTATGAACTGTGATAATCAAACTGTGATACACAAGATTAAAAGTTCTAAGGATAATATGAAGTCATCAAGGCATGTGAAGAGGAGATTGAAATCTGTCCGAAAATTAAAGAACTCCGGAGTCATTGCGTTGGATTATATCCAAACGTCTAAGAATTTGGCAGATCCCTTCACAAAGGGTTTATCACGTAATGTGATAGATAGTGCATCGAGGGAGATGGGTTTGAGACCCACGGTATGAGTTGTCCACAGTGGTAACCACTCTATGTGATCGGAGATCCCGTGAATTAGAAGTGGGAGACAAGCTGTTGGCAGCTGAGAGGAGAGTATCCTTTATTATATTTCCCACTCCATGAAGATGCAATACTCTTCTATCTGTATGGCAGGTTGATATTTATCTTAATGTATTCCAAGTGGCTTACTTTTATAAGCGGAGATGTTGTCCTGCAGAGCATCTCTTGAGGAATACACCTATATGAGTCTGACTGTTAAACGTCGCAGTCCGTGAGAGTTGGGTGCTCTTTAATAAACTCATGAAAGGTCTTGGAGTATGACGCATAAGCTCCACCCGCGGGGAAGCCTTGCGGCAGCTAGTATTGGTCAAGGGCTTGTGTGAAACTAAGTCGCAGCAAACTTGTAGTTCAAGGCATAGTCCACTATCCAAGTTGTGATCTAGTGTAGCATAAGTTTCTAAGTGGAAGTTCAACTTAACAGTCTCCACTGAGTACCGGTATAAAAACAATGTTTTGGAACTGAATGATGAGATATGAGCCAATGAGACTTTGTGGGGGATTGTTGGAATTTACTAGCCCAAGATAAATTCAGAAATTCTCATTGGCACATTATTATATTTTGTTAATTGGGAAAATTAATGAGTCATTGATTAATTAGTAACGGTCACGTTTATTACGGCCGTTTCTAATTCATTAACAGAC